>VDFB02350029.1:65415-163289 GCA_007258455.2 Sequoia sempervirens
TAGTAAAGTTGTTGACAATCTCCTTGTGGAGCGTCCATCAAAACGGGGTTTAGGATTTCAATCTTATTTTTGTTAACAAGTACAATTTTCACATTTTCTTTCGGCAATGTTTTCCACAGTAGATCTTAAAAAAATAAAAAATTTAGAGGTGTTTCAGATCTTCATATGCATATTGTGAGACAACATTTGTAGTTAAAATAATTAAAGATTGCCTTGTGAGAGGAGAGAACTCCAGAACCAAATTCACAAGAAAATGGATGTTATTGCACGTTAAGGAGAAAAGCAATTGAACTAGCAAGAGCAAAGAAATTTGATGTATGGACAATCTATAATTTACAGCCATAGATATAAATTGCATCTTATCAAGTCTAATAATCTGTAAACTTGGTAAAGATTCAGTAGATAATTCAAATTGGACATGCATTGTTTACTTGTTGGGATTAGCATCATATATAACCTACAATGATGATCTTGGAAGAAAATCACCCTTCTGTTTGACATTTTAAAGAGCATATAGAGTTTCCACAAAACATTAGGCAAAAAGGAGTGCCTATTAATAGATCCAAAACACTAAATATGCCTTTAGACCAATGTTTGTTAGACTTGAGGGTTTCATAACCTTGGGAAAAGACTGGGATGGATATAATTGATGTTTATAAACAAAGTATTGTGCTTTGTGCTAAGTGGGTGGTTTGAGCTATAGTTGTAAAACTTGGAGTCATAATAACTCGGTATGCCCAAAAAATTTAAAAACTTGGGACTCAACAAAAACTCTAGGAAAATCTCAATAATAACTTGACAATTTTATCAAATATTTTAAAATAAATATTCTTACAAAACACATATTATTAAATTTATAGAACATATCATCGATTTCCATATAAAAATCAAAATTAGAGTTTAAGACATATCATAGACCCTAATGAGGTTGAATGGCAATGCCCCTCATGGGGGTGGGTGACACTCCTAGTGGGGTTGAAGGGCAATGCCCCTAATGGGGCCAAGGTGCAGCGCCCTTTGTGGGGGTCAGGGGGCAATGCCCCTAGCGGGGTTGAGGGGTAGCGCCCTTGGTGTATTCCGGGTCACAATATAAGATGAGGCTGAGGGGCAAATCCCCCACCACCAAGCCTAAATTAAGGCCTTTGAAACCACACAAACCTTCATGGTGCATGCTATTTTCACAATTTTATCACTTAAGAGTGAAATTAGGTGTTTGGAGCTTTTTTGTTTATAAAAATGCTTTTAAAATCATATTAATTTCTAACAAATTTTAAAAATATATATTTAAAAAGATATAAGCACTCTTAATTTTATATAATAATATATATTACAAATTAGATATTTGACAAATTCATTCAATATTTTTAAAATAACATAACAAAATTTTAAAAGTACATAGGATTTGACATGATGTTAAGATCTTGGATTGTTGCAATAAAGCTTTGAAATGTTGCTCTTGACTTGCTTGATAGTGCTCTTGATCATAATTTTTCCAATAGTTTTCTTGTTAGATTTCAAATGATGCAATAACTAGGTATTTATAGGCATTTATTCAATTTCCCGCAAATTAAATCCCAAAAGTTGACATTTACAATTTGAATTTTGAATGTTAAAATATTGATACCGACATATTCAAAATTGGTCCCTAGCAAAATAGGGGGACCCATATGCCCTAGGGTGAATGGGTCTTGGCCCTATTTTTCAAGATATTAAGTGTCAGGGGCAAAATATTAATTGGATGCATTTGTTTAATGTTTGCAATTTCTCAAAAAATGGTACAAATGGAACGCAAAATGCATAATTTGGGAACTTAGGTGCTCAATTAGGTTCAACGATTTAGGGGGGACAAAACATAGTGTGAAATTGTCAAGGGTGACAATTTACAACACTAGATTTAGCCCCCACTTTAGTGAGAGTATGAACTTACGTTCAGACTCTGACTAAAGTAGAAAATCTATGTCAAGATACTACTGTATTTGACTACAAATTTCGACGAATGTTTGGTGACATATCGACAAAATATTGTCGACTTACTGATGCAACATTGATTTAAATTTCATCACTGGATTTTCGTTGCTTTAACGACCAATTTTTATACGTCGAAACCACGACCCAACATCGTCGGTCAGTGCCACGGAAAATGTTGGTGGTGTCCGTTGCAAAATCAACGTAACTTCGTCCATCTATCGACACAAAAATCATAAAATGTTACAGAACACCCATTTGAAATCGTCAAAAAAACACCAAACGTTCGTCTATTTTCCAACGAGGTGGAGCAAACCGTCATTGCCATTACGACGAAAACTACATCGCGTGTACAACAACCTCGTCGCAAATTTTTGTGGTTCGTTGAGCTATGTTCGTCGAAATTGCGACAAAACCCTGACAACTTTGTTAAAAAACAATTATTCGTGACGGTGAAAGTTCATTTGGCCCCTACCCCACCCCCTCACATCACTCTCAATTCCCCATACCTGATCATATAACATTAATCATTCATTCATCCATTAATAACATATAACATTCATTCTTTCATCCATTAATAACATATAACATTCATTCATTAACATATTCACATTCATTCATTAATATATAACATTCATTCTTTCAATTTTTACATATTATCAAAAATATGGTTGTGAAAAATATCAGTTTTTAACATTCATAACATATTATCAAAAATATGGTTGTCATAATATGATTACAATCACTTTTTTTTTGTTTATTTTTTGTAGCTAAAAAAAGAAGTGGAGTATCGTTTTCTAAATCATTTGTCCCCCCTTCAGTTGTTATGCCCTTTGCTCGTGATCTTAATGTATGCCTAGTCGTGTACTCCTAGCGTGGGCCGTTACATGGAAGTCTCTTGCAATAATAAAGAATGTTAAATTGATATGTTTTATTATTATTGTTACAAGTATTTCATTAATTAAAAGAACATTAGAGTGGTGCTCTTTACCTGGTGGGCCACATCATGTTCCTGATCTTGTCTTATAGCCTCATGCTCAACATGTTGAACACCCACTAAATCCTCTGGAGTTGAAACACGAAAGGTTACAATAATTAATACACCAATTGCAATTAAATATGTTTAAAAGAACATTAGAGTGGTCCTCTTTACTTGATGGGGCCACACCATGTTCCTAATCTTGTCTAGCCTGATCATGCTCAACATGTTGATCACACTCTACATGCTCTAAAGTTGAAACACGAAAGGTTACATTAATTAACACACCAATTGCAATTAAAGATGTTTAATTGTATTAATCCATACTACGTTTTGTATAGCACATGAATACATCAAGTACCAGGATGCACACCATGACCTTCATCTGTAGGTTGTGCTCCACCCTCACTAGGTTGCATTCCAATGTCATGTGTAGTATTATCATTGCTTGCCTGTTTAAAAAAAAATAGGCACATAATTACTTTATGGTGGAAATTAATATTTAATAGATTGCACAAGTATTCAATTTTAAATAAACTTCATTAAGTTTATTTACCTTCTTGTCGAATATAGTGGAAGCTTGTGTTTGCCTAGTCAAGAGTCTTAGGCGTTCAGCCATGGCTCCATAGCCTTGCTGGAAGGCAATCTTCAGGTCTTATTCTGTGGACACTCTATTGAATTCAGAGCCCAACATTTTTGCATAAGATCATAAATTTTGCTTCTATGGTGTGATAAAACCAAAATTGTTTGCAATTTATTATTTGGATGCAATATTTCATTTATTGATACTTACAATTCGTGCAGCTAATTTCATATAACCACCAGAGCCAAGTTTGTGTTGCTCGTGTTTTTCTAGTCGTGCCTTTATTGCCTTCGATGTGAGGCAGCCTATGAAAAGTTTAAATACGTTAGATTATGTAAAAGAAAGAGTAATCAATATATAATTACATTGTTGATAGTATCACATACCTTCCTTGGCCTGATGTCTTTCCTTTTTTTCTTTTTAACCTTCTCCTTTCCATGACACCAGGTCCTTCCACTCCCTCTCCGAGTCATGGGGATGCTCGTACTTTTTGTTCTTCTCTAAATGTGACCTATATTGGTCCTCACATACTTTAGATAGGTACCAACTTTCTTAAGGACCTTGGTTCAGTTGAATGTGTTATTACCAAACATCACAACTAAATGGTTAATGAGCTCATCTTTTAAATCTTGATTTTGGGCATTCCACCGTGTATGTATGGTGGGCCCGAAGATCTCCAATGTAATATCATTTAGATGTTTATAAAAAACATAATTTCTTGCAAAATGATCATGGGATCATTAGTCTAAAACGAGTAATCAATAAGTAAATTTCAATTGGATTATATATAATAATAATTAAAACATTTTAAAGTACCTGAGACCTTCTCTATCTTTATGGGAATGAAATCCTTAGTCACCACAAATGTGACTGGCAATGTTCCTGTACTAGTAATATGGGAAGATCCAAGAAATGCTACTAAAACATCACCAATACTAGTGGCCTATGCATCCCCAGGTACATGTCCTGACGCATGTTCTAGCATGTGTTCGCTGCCAGAGGGTGCACTACCCAATGCTTGCATGCTATGTGTTGCCGACATTTCAGTCGACAATATAGGCACAGATGATGGGGTCGAATTATGTGATGTATGCGCAGGAAGATCAAGATCAACACTTGTACCAACCCCTACTCCCCCGGCAACACCTGCAGTACCTTGATCATGGCCAACAACATCATGAGGACTCAAAAAATCTTGTAAAAACAACACATATTTTAGTTCATGACATAAAATAGTACAAAATATAAAACCATGAATGAACTTATGTTATAATTAAAGATCTCATGACAACTTACTTGCAAGTTTTGTGCTCTCTCAGTCAATATTTTAACCCTTTCTCTTATCTCATCTGTTTGAGGCACTATGAATAACAACTAAAGGATTTCTTCATTGCATTTTTTTGGGGTTTTCCTTATCATATCCAGAGGGTTTATGGAATATGCGATGTCATCATCCCATAATAGTGACTGCAACTCCCTATGGATGCTCTCCTCTACTGCTAGTGCCTTTCCCCGATCATCCGACTATGACAAGAATATTAAAAACATTATCAAAATTAATAAACTTATAAAAAAACATAATAATAAAACATTTTGCTCGTATCTAATTTGTACAATTACAATGAGGTAAACCTGTCGGGTAGAAGAGCCTGAAGATGCATCACGATCTGTGCTCTGGGTCGTAGCCTTCCCCCTACGATCAATGTCCCGTTGTGACAAAAATTAAATATAAAAAAACATTACCAAAATGAAACCAATAGACTTACAAAAAAAATATAATAATAAAATGGTATATTGGGGTCATTAATTGGAGGTTGGGTAAAATGGTATATAGTATGTACCACCCCCATAGCAACTATGTTTGTATCTATGCGATTCAAATTGTAATCAATTAGCAACTCTTCCCTTGCAGTTATTGATTTTATCGCACATACGAATACACGGTTTCCCTCGTCTCAAATATGCAATTGGGTTGCTTATTTGTTGACCCAGGTCGTGTACTATTTATAAACCCTGCAATATTCTCTGATGCTTTTGGCCTTCCATTAATGTACATAGCCACTCCTTTATTTTGATCCTTATATTTTAGTTGTATATAATTTGTTGACAGTGCATACATACACATACTTTGTGTATATCGAACCAGTTGCATCCAATCTTTGTAACTGTAATAGGGTCCGACATACTCCATCAATTCAGTAACTTTGTCGTAACAAATCTTTATGTCGTCCATGCAAAATAGGCCCAAATCATGTAATGACGATGGTGCTATGCGATATATCCTCTCGTTGACACAAAAATCAGTGTTTATTGGAGGAAGTTCCTTGGGTACCCATTGTTTCCGTAGATGTTTGTACCTCTAGGGCACCTTGATGTTGCCTATGCTCTCATCATCATAAGAACATGACCCCCCTTCAGAAAGAAAAAATTCCATGCGTTTACAAAATTTTCTTCTAATCTTTTGACCTCTAGTTGATCTCCCTCTTTTAGACCTACTACATGTCTCACTTTCCTCTTCTCTTCCTGAATTTCCCTCGGTCGAGGAAGACAAATCTGAAAAATACCTATTTGGTGGTACCTACACTCATAAGGATGTTGGATGAAGTTCTTTCATGGTGATGTGATCCCAAGGTACGGGGTTGGAGGATTAAAAACCAAGGTTGTCACTACTATTAAAATGCATGTGGAGGTAACAATAGTTGTGAATGTATCATTAAACCTTGTAAGGGTCTGATGATCAGAGATCACTTGGTAAGCATGGGAATGATTTGTAGGGTCACCAACCTTGTTTTTTGAAGCCTTGGGTTTTGGGAACATCTAAAGGATTCATTGTCTTGTTTCTTGGAGGTTGATTGGGTTAGTTGGTGGAAGGTTGCTATTACTTTTTGTACCTGTCTATGAAATTTTTTGGACCACCTTCCTCGAAGGCAATAGTCCCTCTGAGATAGTAATGGTGTCTGGTTAGTTAGTCTATGAAATTTTTTGGACCACCTTTGATGTGAAATATCCCCTTGTGCAACCATCCTTTCAGTCTATTTCTAAATGGACAGACCCCTTGCCTTTAATAATTAAGCTCCACAGGTTTCTACCCCTATGGTTTTTTGGGTCCCCCAAATAAAATAATAAAAGATGGGCCCTACTCAAAAGAACCCCAAAATGTATCAGAGTTTCTTTCTTTCTTAAGAATCCAGTTAAAGAGGCTAATTGGGTCCCTCCCTATCCAACATTTCTTCACCATTTTCCAGACACCCACAACATCTTCGAACCATTTATATTCTTCTGGAACTTGAAAAAAAAAAGTCCACTTTCATTAGTGTTCTCTTTCAAGCTTTCCCTAGTGCTGGCATTTGTACTTTTATTTTGGAGGTTTGGTTGAGTTAGAGAAATCTTCGAAGTTTTTAATGGCTCCTTGTCTTTTTTTCATCTCTTGTACTGGTGCAGGAGCACCTTGGCATAATTAGGCCTCTATGAAACAATGTTTTGAAATTTGATTCAATGTTATTGTTCCTACTTTGTAAGTCATGTTTCATATATTTAAGGTCATGTTGAGGTCATTTGGTGTTTATTAAGTCCAAAAGTGCAAAAATGAAAACAATGTAAAAAGTTGTCAACTTAATCAAAAAGGCAATATTAAGAGATGAAGAGTCATTAGGGTCAGTTAGAGGAAGTTAGAAGGCTAAAAGTCAGTTTTTTTTCCTTTAAAAAGGCTCTTGTATCTTTTAGAACTTCAAGGGTAGTTGAATAAAGAATAAGTTCAAGGAAAATCTCTAATTTTTAATCATTTTTCTTCAAAAATCTTGCATTTCTAGGCATTGTACAAAATTGTACGGTCTTGAAGGCATGGTAGAATGGTTGGATATGGTAATAATCTCAATCACCTTCCTGTTGCATCAAAGTTCATGCATTTTAGTTAAGATTTGTGTGAGTTATTGTGGATTTACTTCAAACTACTAAAACCCTCAGTTAGGGTAAGCAGAGACAAAAATAATTATGTTTCTCCTATATTAATTGGTGGAATCTTCTGGTTTCTTGTGAGATTATCCTACTATGAATTTTATTTCATGTTTCAGTGGATTTAGGGAAAAATCATAAAGATAAGATGCGAAGCAATGAAGTTTCTTGATTGAAAAATTGTGTGTATAGTCTGTGAACAGAGTAATTATGAAGGTTAATCCCTTAGGGTTTTGTGAAAATCCTTTTTAACTGGACTTTGATGATTTGAAGAGCATATACCAGTCAAACTAAACATGTCCCAAGCACTAGACAAGTGTACTTTGTTTAGGAGTTAGTAAAGCAACAAACCCTTATGCAAATCAGGCCTAATTAGGCCTAAATCTGTCTAAGACAACAATATTTGAAGCTTGTGTTGTAAAAGTTTTGATACCCGTTTTGAATATGTTTTAGATCTGCAAGGAGGGCATTGAAAAGTGTGGATAGACTTGTGTAATAGTGCTTATATTGTGAATGAAGCCCTGACAAATAGGTTGGCAAACCTACAAGTGTTGCAAATAGGGTATGAAGGAACCAGTGACAGTAAGAACTTTAAGGGATTTTGATGATTAAGTGTGATTTCTTGGTTGTTTTGGTTAAGATATTACCAAGGTATAATTTGATCTCATTTGATATAAGGTTTGGTGTAAGCATGAAGTTAAAAATTCCATTGCTTTGACTGATCTGTCTAATAATAGCCCTGTTTTGGAGACTAAAATGAAAGTACATTATATGATTTTGTTAAATTGTCAAGAATAAAGGATGGGAGATGGTTTACATTTGTTTGAAGTGAAATGGAATGGAAATTGTGTGGTCTATATTAGCCTAAATACTGTTTTGGGTCAGATTACTTTATGTTGAGTTGAACTTGTGAAGTTTAGGATAGTCATAAAGAGAGTTAATGGTAAAATGAAAGGGCAGACTGGGTAATTGTTTGTTTTGATCAAGATGAAGTTGACTAAGGTGTTTGAAGGTCTGGTAATGGTTTTGAACTCTAAAGCAAAACTTGAGTGTTTGTGTTGAGTTTTGTGAAGAGAAATATAGTTGAATAAGTGTGTCAAAAGAAGGAAAGTTCAAGATTGTTTGTGACTTGTCAAATGAGATTGTGTGAGTTTGTTTCCTTCCTCTAACTCTGCATCATGTACTTCTATATGTTCTCTTATGGACAGGCACTAGGCATTTTTCATTGCACTCACAAACCATGTATTGTTTTCGGTCCCTTTGATCATTTGTGGACCTCAATATGTAAATTTATTTCATCAAAGTTTAGAAATTTGAACCCTAGTGAACTTCGTGTGTTGTTATGTGACGGGAATTCCTTTCAATATTATAGTAGAAAAATATGCTAAGACAGATACAAAAACTGCAGTTCACAGGCCAAAAATGGCCACCCAACTGATTGAACATCTCAAAGCTTGACCGTTCAAACTAACTAGACACCAGTACTAGGTAGTACTTGGGTTTGTCAATGGGACATTGGCTCGAATTGGCCGAAATATAGCATGCAACACCTCGATGGGAACAAACAGAGTCTAAATCATTGTACTTGCAACAATATTTCTAAATTTGGGGGAAAAATCACTTACAGTCATTGTCCCTTGGTTGATTTTCCATTTTTGAGTGCCCTCACCTCTCGCTCTGGCTTTCCTCCTGCCAAATGGTTCCTAGTTTTCCTCCTCAACTCAATGGCCTTGCAACACTCGTCTAGTGAAGTCTCGCAACTCTCCACTCAGGGGCTGGATGTAGTGGTTCTCGGTGCAACTCTCCAGTTAGGGTCTCAGTGCAGTATGTTATGTCGTGCTTCTACGCGCACTAGGCCAAAATTCAAAATATATAGTTTATATATATTCTATGTCAACATATAGTTTATATACAAAATATATATGCTATATGTCAACATATAGTTTATTTTATTTTCTACAAAATGTAATTTTTGTATGGTGGCTTGTTGAGCTTATATAGTTGTTTTTCTCTTTCTTTATAATTTTTGATGATTTATTTCCTATGACATGATTGAATATTATCTACAGTCTTAGTGATTGTTAAAAAGGCTTATGATATATGATGTTTAATCATGATGGATGTCTAAGAATCGGTGATTGAAATACTACTTGACTAAAGATTGAGCTATCTGATATTTTGTCATTTAAACATCATGGAAGAAATGCTTGCAATCAATGTCTTATTAATGTAGCCTACAAGGTTTCTTTTCCTAGTTTTTTTTGTCCTATTCTTGTTATGACTTATTTTCTTACATTGGTCTATTACAATAATGGGGAGCATATCTAGTGAATCGATTCTTTTAGTCTCTTTGATTCTTATCCTTGTGCATAATGAGTTTTATTCTATCCTATGATTCATTGATTGTTGGTTTAAAACACTCATTACAACTAACATGGATATGAATTATGATGTGGGTGTGAGAAGGGATTGTTGAATATGAAGGAATGGTTTGGGAAAGTACTCCTTAATCCAAATGAGTCATTTTCTTGGACCATGGAATGTGTTAAGAGACTATAAAATTAATATATTCAATCTAGTTAATATTGACACATCTAAAGCATGACAAAGGCACTTCAGAGATATGCTATGACATAAAGAAGATTGTTAAGGTGATGTCAAGTCTTGATCCATTAGGGTAGGAAAACATAGATGCATTGGTACAAAAGGTTCCATTCAACTTGGAGGAAATGGATAATTACCTAAGGGGATAATGTGAGATTGGACCAAGTTTATATTATGATACAAATAGCTCTGGGAAAGGGATGATGAAATGGTTAAGTACGGGAAATTGTAGAGATAAATATAACACCAAGGGAAGAACACTAGAACTAATTTTAGCACTATGGATTAATCCAAGACTCAAAATTCCACTAAGAGGCATCCCTTACCTCTTAAATTAATTCCATATGTGGGTTTATCCTCCAATATAGTGCCATTGGTTAGCTTATCATGTGAACTTCCACTATAAGTAGGATTACCATACACTTTCATAACATGCATGTGTGGTTTCAAAAGGTTTATATGTTCTTGTGAATTTGAAAGAAAGGCATGTTTTGACTTTTCCAATAGGTGTTAGGGGTTAATTTGACTTGGTTTTAGCATTAGAGTGACAAAGCTTGTGGTTTAGGTTCCATAAACAAAATATACTCATTTTTTTAGCTTCCTATTATCATCTTTATATTCAATGAGCTTTTTAAAGATCATCTAAATATTCATTGCTAATGAAAATGCACAAATTGATGTGTAATAGATCCAAGGTGAGGCTCAGAGAGCCTCATCTTTTGAAACCATTAACCAAAGAAATTCTAAGAACAATATATGAAAGAGATGAAGAATAAGGAAACTTGTATTATTAGGAAGGACGAGATGCCTTTATATAGCATGACCTCATGTTTGAGTCTCAAAACCCTCCCATATCATCAACGCATGCGTCTAGGCTAACCATGTCAAGTTTCACTCCATACAAGCACAAATTGAAAAAAAATCAATGTTGGCCCCATTCACATGTCACTATGTGGGGTCAACATGAGGAAATGCTAATTTTTTGGGAATGAAATAACCAAAGATATGATCAAATAATATCTAATCATAAATAGACATAGAGTAATTAGGATTTGATCATATGGAAATTTCTAGGAGAGCTACAATACTTGTAACATCATGAATTAAAAACATTAAAAAGTACATCATGAATTAATTATGTAACCATATAAGTAAAATATAATTCTATCAAGAAATCAATATCAAATAGATAATATAATCGCATAACTCATCCATTTCAATGTCATTGATCTTCTTCTTCATCCAACTCTTTGTCTGTATCATCTAATCTAGATTCGACATTGTAAGGATTGGTCATATCATCATCGTTGTCATTCATATCATTTTCGATAATGTCATCATCCACACAGATATCATCTTCATGAACATTAACTCCTACATCATCATGATCTAGTTCCTCTTCTTCAACATCTTTGTCAGGCACATCATCAACTAACTGTTGATCCTGATCATCATCTACATCATCTTCTAGTTTTTTGGTATCTTCTTCTTCCACCACATTATACTTTACCGACCTTCCTCTTAGATCATGTCTAACAACAAATGACCAACCCGGTTTACCTGGAACCTATGAGTAAAATACTATTGATGGTTCTTACGAGCACAACAATAGTAAATAGAATATTACTATTATGCTCTCCTGAAAGAGAAAGAATAACACATGGATATCTAACTCCCAAGGTCTTGGTAATTGGTTCTCGACTGTGCTGATTTCACTCAATGGTTGATGTGAACTATAATGTTCAAGGGGCCTACTGTTGTTGAGCTTGTGGATTGTTCTAAGATCAAACATAAATGTAAACCTACTTTAACCAGGGTTTTTAAAGAAATAGAAAAAGATAGATCAAAGCTTTGGGACCGAAGAGAATGATAATTCATCCAACTTAACCAGACTTGTTACCTTTCAAGGAATTGCTAACTAAAACTAGAGAACAAAATTAACTTGTGATTAACACAGTTTCATTCATTCACAGCGCTAACTTCAATAGCAAATTGCAAATCACTATTTAAACAAAACATAAAATAAAACTTCATTCCTTGAAAGCTTTTCAAATCGAATGATTAACCCAAGATAAAAACCATTCAAGAACACAATATGAAGTAGATTTAAATCTGGTTGCTTCTACTATTTGTGAAACAGATAAACAACATTTACAAATCTGGCACAATCACTAGTGTACAGAAAATCCATGACTTCAAATCATCTCCATCTACACTAAGAAAACTTGAAAGATACATTACCGTCTTCTACTCTCGAGTTTATCTACCCTCTAATCCTAACTAAGAAGACAAAAGAAGCTCCCATTACAAAGAAATAGGATGCATTTCTGTCTCCTCTATCTTTCAGAAAATCCCTACTGCTGAAAAATCTATCTGTCCCTGAAATCCCTATCTATCCTCCTTTTTTTCTACTACTCGTATCCCTCCTTTAAGAGGCAAAAGTGCCATATATACAGAATGTGCCAAAAGAAAGTTGGCCCCTCTTTTAGGGTTTTACAAAATATCAGCCTCCAGAAAGATTCGCCCTTAGATCTTTTGAATCAAGTTACTTCTGCATTAAATGTGTGTCCCCGTTGTCCATGTTGGTGAAGGATCGCTCCATGAATGGCCTCCAGATCTTTTGGAATAATCGCATTAACTTTTGACCACCGTGTCCACCCTCAAACTTCCATCAGAGCTATTTTGAATGCCCTGGAGTATAGCCATTAATATCAATCTACCTTTTTCCAGTAGAGATCCTAGCTGTCACCGAGACTTGAGGTTTCTTCCTTTCTTCCTTTCTCCTGCTTAAGATCTTTCTGCAAGTTGACCTCTTCTAGAAGCAGCATCAGATTTTCCTTTTGGATCTCCACGCCATTGTTCACTGAACTGCTCCATCACTTTTCATCTCAAAGTAAGTCCATGTCGTTTATGCTCTGTTGATCTTCCTCACAAGAATAGTCAATCAGTCAAACTACCAATGGTTCGCCTTTAGCTTTTTTTGATTGGTTGAACATGCTCCACGTAGGATTTCCAAGGGGTCAAAAGATTCTTCAGACAGAATCGCATGTCGGTGAGACACTAGCCGTGTCAACCCGATGTGATTATGCTTCTCAGCAGTGATCGACATAACATACAACTGTCGGTGAGACCTCATATCGAATGCAAAAGTTATATTGATATCATAAAAACCATCAGCAAGATAATCATTATCGGCCAGAGGTCATAGCGAGTTCCCATCAGTCATACCGATATCCCTTTCCATTGGCAAATCCATCACTATCGGCAAGACTCCCCTCAGTGGGCAAGACTTCTTGTCGAATGCAAACTCTTTGGCTAGGAGTCTTACCGCAGCCATATATCTATTGGTGAGACTTTATTCTCTCGGCAGGACCTCACATCGAGCCCCTGATTTCTCACCGAGACTTCCTCCATTTAGCCAGACCTCATAGCGAATGTAAATATTTCTCCCCGATGACGGCCTTGTGAACAACTGTCGGGGAGACTTTCATCTATCGGCAGGACCTCGTGGTGGGTTCCATTAGTCACACCAAAGGTTTAAAACCATTGGCGAGACCATCGCTTGTTGGCAGGACATTATATCGAGTGCAAAACATTCGCTCGAAGTCTCCCCAAGCTCAACCTTGTGAACCATTGTCGGCAAGAGTCCCCTGATCGGCAAGAGATTACATCGAAAGCATAACCTTCGGCAAGACATTTAGCAGTCGGCGAGACTTCTCTCTGAACTCAAAACATTATACCGAAGGCATCATCCTTCGACGAGACCTTCCCGTGTCGGCAAGAGATTATGCCGAACTCAAGATCTTTCAGTGAGCTCATTTTATTTCGGGGAGACTCCATCCGATCGGCCAGACATTATACCGATATCATTCCATGTCGGCGAGACTCTCCCCGGTCGGCAAGACGTTATAGCGAAGCCTCCACCTTTCGGCGAGACTCCGACGAGTTAGGAAGACTTCTCCTTGAGCAATCCTTCTTTCGTTGAGACCTCCAGCAGTCGGTGGGACCTCTCCCCGAACTCAAACCTTTCGGTGAGACTCCCCCGTGTCGGCAGGACATCTCCCCAAAACCATCCCACTTCGGCGAGACTTCACCCCGTCGGTGAGACCTTACCCCGAAGCTACCCCCTTTCGTTGAGACTTCTATCAGTCGGGAAGACTTCTCCCCAAACCCAAATTCTTTCGACGATGCTAGCCTTGTGTGCAATGGTTGGCGAGATATATAAAAACCCATGGTGATTAAAATGTCTGGCCGATCGGTATATTTCAAATGAACAGAACCAAACTACCAATCGGCAAGACATCTAGCTGGTCTCAGCGACTTTATCCTTTGAAGAGTTTTATACCAAATGTGACTAAGGTATGCTTCCTAACTAACTTCCTGGAGAAATATCATCAGGCGCATGATTTAATCCTACAAAAACCATGTCTCCATTAGTCCCCAAAAGCATATTAAATATATCATTTTTCATCATTTGATTCAATTTTCAAAAAAAAGAGAAACCCAACCCTGGCTAAAGTAGAACCAAAATTTGATAGAACAAAAGACAAACTCAGGAGGAAAACAAAAGAACTCCTAATACCAAACCAGACAACCAAAAGCGAAGAAAACAAAAGAAAAAGGGGGAGTTGTTTTGTTCTAGAATAAAATGGGGTGGTTATGCAAGGCATAACAAATGGCGACTCGACTGGGAAAATGGTTTAACCATTTTCAAGAAACTGAAGGATTCAGCTACCCAGAACTCCTGGTTTATGAACATCACAACTCCAGTTGGGTCAGTTTTAACAACCAAGGTTGAGCTAGAATCTCAAATGTAAGTCAACACAGGCTAACCTTGAATCTATGTGTGTGCTTGATGGTGCATCATCCTTTTATAAATTTTTCCTCATCTTTTGAACAACAATGTGCAAGATTTGAACTACATGAGTTGATTTCCTTTAGTTGTTGTGCAATGATATCCTGGGCATTGCTCCGCTGCCAGTCATGCGTCCATAGCCCTGACAGAGATACCTCTAGTTTTCTCAGAGCATTTCTCTACTGCCATTCAAGCGTCCATAGCCCCGATAGAGATACTGGAATCACCCATTCATATTGAGTCCTCTTTTATTTTTAGATAATTCTCTTTTATTTTTCTTTCTCTTGGAGTTTCAGATATTTCATTCAATTTTTTCTTAATATGTTAGATGTTTAATCATCTGTTATGGGTTGAAAACTACCATGGACCTCATAACAACATCTGAGAATCGTATTTTTCACTCAAATCTTACAACACTATCACCCTAGGACAAATATACCATTACAAAAGGAGACGATCTTGATGATTTGTCACAGATTCAGAGGTAACTAATGAAGATTGTTTACTTTGCACCTTGTTTTCAGGACTTTCCACAACTCTTATTGGCAATGGGCATAAAACAATGAATTTAGGACAAAATCATCCTATCAGAAAACCTGAAAAATATATAAACCACTTCTCTCCTAATAACCAAAGTATATTTCAGATAACAACCCACCATTTCAAGATGGAAAGAATAGAGAAACCCCAAAGAACAAAACAAGACAGACACACAAGAACAAAGGAAATGAAAGGACAGAAAGAAAGAACAAGAAAACAACAGTAGGACTATTTACAAACAGAAAAACAAATTATTTACATACAAAGACTATTTATAAGCAGAAACGCAAAAACTATTTACAAGCCGAAATGCAAACAAAAACTACTTTCATAAATGTACTCCCCAACAAAAATACCCAACTTCATGACTCAAAATAATGTTTAAGAAATTTTCCATTAACAGGCAATGGAACAGGTTCTCCCGTTAAACTGCTCAGTCAGAAAGCATTTTCTCCTAGGATCTCCGCAATTTGATAGGGACCTAACCAGAGCTTACCAAATTTTTGGTGACTACCCTTCTTTTCATTAGCTTTATCCCATAGCAGCACAAGGTCTAATATTCTGAAAGCCTTGATTTTGGCTCTTTTGTCAAACCAACGTTTGACAACAGCCTGGTGTCTAAAGAATTGTTGTAAGGCAGCATCCCTCTGCTCTTCTAATTTCAACAATCCAGCCAACCTTACTTCTATCCTATCATCATTAGAGTAAAATTTTTGCATAAACTCAAGGATAGGTATTTGCAAGTGAATAGGGAACACAGGCTCTTGGCCATACACTAGCTTGAATGGTGAGGTCTTTAAAGCAACCTTAATCCTAGTCCTATATGCCCATAACGTGAATCTCAGCTGGGTATGCCAGTCCCTAGGATTGTTCTCTAACAATTTTTTAATTACCCCTAAGAGATTCTTATTGGTTGATTCTGCAACTCCATTTCCTTGTGGGTAATAGTTTGAAGAATATTTTAAGACAATTTTGTGATCATAAGCCCATGAAATGAACTCAACAGAAGAAAAGGAAGAGCCATTGTCACATACCAATGCGAAGGGTACTCCAAACCTAGTTGTGATGCATTCGGTGAGGAACTTATTACTATCTCTATCGTGTTGTTCTTGCAAGGTATAGCCTCTATCCATCGCGTGTAGTAATCTGTGGCAGTCAGAATAAATTTGTGTCCTGCAGAAGAATTTGGGTTAATTACCCCAATAAAGTCCAATGCCCATTGGGAAAATGGTCTTACCTCGTAAACACACTGCAATGGCATGGTTGGATGGCATTCTTTTGATGCAAAAATCTGACATATGTGACATGTTCTTACATGCTGATGGGAATCTTTGAACACACGCGACCAGTAATAACCAGATATGAGGATCTGATGTGCTAATGAGTTTACAGAACCATGACCTGTGCCATGTTTCCCATGAAATTCTGCAATCACATGTTTAGCCTCTTGTTGATCAAGGCATTGTAGGTACACTCCCTCAAAATTCTTCCTATATAGCAATCCTCCTTTGAGCATATAATGAGAGCTTTTCATTCTTAGCGCTCTCCTCTGAGTTGTATTCATTCCCTCTGGGCACAGATTGTTGAGCATGAAATAGATGATATCGACATACCAAGGGTCGTTGGAAAAGGAATGTGTTGTGTATTGCTGGCAAATAATACTCTCACCAGCATCAACTATGGATTTAGATAGGCCCAGACCTCGGACAAGTTTCATAGGGTGAATCTCCAAATCGAACTCCTGCAAAATGGCCATCCATTTCCCCCTTCGTTCTCCCAACTCGCTCTGCATAAGTAGAGACTTCACAGCTGCATCGGGAACTACAACAATAATATGATTTCGTAAGATGTAGTGCTTGAACTTCTTGACAGCCCTAACCAGTGCAAAAGCTTGTTTTTCAAGAGGTGGGTACTTAACTTCAACATTCTTAAATGGAGAACTCATGAAATCAATTGGCCTCTCCTCTCCCTCTTCTCTTCATTGAGTTAGAACGGTTGCACATGAATGTTCAGAAGCAAAAGAATAAATGTAGAATGGCTTCAAGTAGTTAGGGCTGGTGAGGACTGGCGCTTCTGAAATGGATTGTTTGACTTGAAAAAAATGCGGCCTTTGCCTCATTACTCCATTCTATTACATCTTTCTTCATCATTTCATTCAATGGTTTTACAATTTCAGCAAAACCTGTGATAAACTTTCTCACAAAGTTGATCTTTCCAAAGAAAGATCTCATCTCCTTCTTGCTTCCTGGCCTGGCTATCTTCAGAATCGACTCAACTCAGTCTGAATCGATCGATATTCCCTTTTTTGAGATTATGTGTCCTAAAAGCTTCCCTTCAGAAACCCCGAACACACACTTTTTAGGATTTAGGGAGATGCCATACTGGATACATCTTTCAAGAACTTTAGCTAAGTTTGTAGCGTGGTTCAATCTATCTTTAGAGAATAATGTCAGGTCATCCATGTAAACGATGATGCATTTTCCAATCAGATCTTTGAATGCTACATCCATGGCATGCTGAAAAGTGGCTCCAATGTTTATCAGACCAAATGGCATCCTTCTATAAGCAAATGTTCCCCACTTAGTAGTGAAGGTTGTCTTCATTCTGTCTTCACAGTTAACCATCACCTGATTGTATCCAGAATAACCATCCAGGAATGATATCATCTGAGACCCGTTGACAGTCTGTAAGAATTCATCCAGTGAAGGGAGTGGGTAGTTGTCCTTTTCTGAAGCTCTATTCAAATTTCAAAAATCTACACATAGCCTAATCTCCCCGTTTTTCTTACTGACTAGAACCAAGTTAGCCACCCATGTTGAATGTCGTACAGGGAAGATTATTCTTGCATAAAGCAATTTCTAAACTTCTTTAAAGATCACTGATTCGATCAGGGCGTTGACAGGACGTTGTTTCTGCTAAAATGGTTTAGCTTCCGGCCTCAAAGGAATATTATGAGTCATAACAAAGGCATCAAATGTCTTCAAATCCTCGTACCCCCACGCTATTGCAGCAATATCCTTCTTTAGTGCCCTCATTATATCTTTTCTAATTACTTCAGGGCAAGCTTTCCCTATGTAAACATTTCTTTCCAGGCCAGAATTAGCTAGGTTAACAGTTTGATATTCACCTCCTTTATCTTCAACTGATATCTTCTCCTGAGCCCTTGGGTCTGAATCAAAAAATCTTTCTAAGGCCACCATTCCCTTGGGAATGCTATTACTTTTTAAATTGAGGACCCCCTCTATATCACAATCTTCAGGGTTCCAATCTCCTTGATCCTGTTGGACTCATCAATGATCTACCCTTCAAAAACATCTAAGCTTGCTAGAAAAGCAAGGATATGTCGATCATCATCAAAGACTTGAAAGTTCCTAACATTATCAGGAACAGCCGGGGTGGATATCAATTCCACTAAGAATATCTTAAGCTTGGAGCCTTGCATGGGTTCCACGGTACTTGCAGCAACAGCTAATGAATTAGCTATTTGATTTTCCTCTAGGGATTAAGCTAATCCCAAAAGCATCAAAGTCTTCAATCAGGTTTCATACCTGATTTCTATAAGTTGCCAGCCTTCTATTGTGGCATGTGTATTAGCTGCACACTTGCCTGATAACTACTTCTAAATCTCCTTTAACCATCAAGGCAGTAACTTTCTTCTTATGTGCGAACATCAGCCCTCGAGCTAAAGCTTCATATTCTGCCACATTGTTAGTGCATCTAAACTGCAATCTGTAAGAAGCAAAAAAAGTTTTTTCCTTTCGGGCTGGTTAATTCAATCCCAACACCACAGCTTGTTTTGAACTTGGATCCATCAAACGTGAGGATCCATAGCTGATCATGAGCTGGGGCTGATCCTTTGGAGGTTATTGTGGGCGTTTGTATAAGATGAGCCGTAGGTGGGGCCACTTGATCTTTTGCATCAAATATTAGGAAGGGGTGTTCAACTGATTCCTCAGGTGCAATTTCTAATTCCTGCTCAGATATATCAGGTAATATGTGGCTATCCTTCTGACAGCCACTTGTATCTTTGATTAATCCCTTGGGTTTTGGTATACTTATGAGTGCAGGGGTGTCAAACAAACCTTGGGGTTGTTTTTCGTAACTATGTTGGTCTAGTATTGTGACCGAGATAAGTTCAATTTGAGAAGGGACTTCCTTTGAAGGTATATTATCCCTGGTTAACATTATTGCTTCTTTTGCTTCAAATGAGAAGTGATCTGAAACGGTCTCGATGTGACTTAGGCTAATTTCCTGAAATTGGGAGACATGATTTAAAATGCTGATGCAGGGTTGGCAGGTCAATTCAGAATGATTTTGGTAATGCACCCTACACCAATTAGGGAGTAGAAGACTCTGCAAATCGATATCTTCCCCCCAAGACCAGCTGATCCTATTGCAACTTCCTGATCAATGCCTATTGATTTTCATTAATCATGGGGTCAGGAAAATTTTGTCTTGACATGTCTTTAGAATCAAGAACTGAAAAGGTCAAAATTTCCTCCCTTTTGTAAACCCCTATCCCGATTTCAAAATAAGCTACCTCATTGGGACAGTCATATTCAGTGATGATATGCTTGAGGCGAGGTTCGCTTTCAATCCTAATATACGTAGGCACTCCCCTCCATAGCAGCCACATATGTGAAAAGTTAAGTGAGAGATATCCCCCTATACTTTTCATGAAATCTCTGCTCAACAGCATACCATAAGTCTCAGGAATGTCTGTTATTTGAATATCTATATTGGTTAAAATATTGGGGTCAGACCCTACTTGCACATGTATATTTCTCAATTCTCCAACTACATTAACCTCTGTTTTTTCAAGTTGGATGGCCTTCTTATTTGTTTGGACAGGGTTCAATCCCAATTTCTTGCATACAAAAAATGGCATAACATTTTCAGAAGCGCCTGAATCTAATAGACAATTATGTAGATTCTCCCACATATTCTTAAACTCAAAAGAAATGGTGGGGTACCTACCTTGCTTCTGTACAAAGCTGCATTCATGTCTGCAATAGGTGCCACCTTGTTTTTCCCTTTTGATTTATCAGCTTGTTCCAAAGCTTTCAGCACTATCTCTTGTTGAGCAGGGCACCACTATAGGATGTCAAAGTATGATAAAGAGGTTTTATGTCTCTGCATCTCAGCAACAATATCAAATTTTTTGTTATAGCTTGCATTACATCTGACAACACCAGGTGAATTACCTTTGTTATGGGAGTCAGGTGGACCTTTTGGTGGAGGAGGGTTATTATCAGCACTTTGATTCAGAGGAACCATGTGATTAGGTGGTACTGATGTGGTGAATGGACCCTTATTCTGATTTCTTAGGAAGTGTCCTCCCTTTGTCTGAAAATATTGGGCATCATCACTTTGCATTGGGAATGAAGGTTCTTCCTTCATTGGTTCAACCTTCTTTATTTGAATTCCCACGGTTGGGCATCTGCCTGTGCCATCTTCGTGATTTTCTCCATTTCAGGGCAGTTTACCTCGGAATGGGTTGCAGTGTCATGCAGCCTGCACCAGTTAGTCAAAAAATTGAGGTCGGCCACATTTGCAGTATGTGACCTGTCCTCATTAGCTTGATAATTATGGGAAACTCCACTATTATTTGCCCTATATTCCATTGTCAGTTGTTATTTGGTCTCTAATTATATCCTCTATTTTGGTTTTGATAGCCTTGATTGGGGGAGTTTTGGCCTTGATAATTTCTTTGGCCGTGATTGTAATTGTTCGGGTAATTACCCTGATTGTTATTGCTCTGATTAGGATAATTACCTTGGTTCTAATAAGCACTCAGTTAAAGTTGTTCCATGTCATTTGTGACTTGAGATAGGGTTTTCTTTAAGGTCTCCACCTCGCTTGTGAGTTGGACTATCTTTTCACTTTCAACACTCTTAGCAGCAGGTGGCTGACCGACATGATTTGGTGTTCCAGCTTGGTTATGATGACTATGTGGGTTGTGATGAGCCTGTGATTGTTGAAATAAGTCAGGAGCTCCGTTGGCAAAGAATGGAACAAGAGGTTGAGTCTGCAAGTCAAACATAGGCCCATAATGGGAAGGAGACATTCCTGGGACAGTATTGAATAAAGGGGTTGGGCTAGGCATCTAATACCCTGTTGAAGGAAAAACTCCTCCCAAACTTCCTTGTTGAGAGCTAATTTTTTGTTGCATCTTGATGGCTAGATGATAAAATTTAGACAGGGAATCAATATCCACGGGCTGATAAGTCCTTTGTAGGAACAAGCCAAGCAAAGGGTCTATAACTCTAAAGTATGCTTGAATGGCACTATTCGTGGCAACTAGGTAGGGGTCCTGCAGTCTCCTATACATGTGTTGAAACCTAGTATTGAACAAGGGAAAGGATTCACATGGCTCCTTCCTAATGGTAGAAAATTGGTGGTACAAAAGAGTTGGATCCACATAAACTCTGAACTGATTGATGAAATCATTCTCCAAGTCTGTCCAGGTCAGAATAGAACCTTGTGGAAGATTAAGATACCAGTTGTATGCCATATCCCCTAAGGAATAAGGGAACAACCTAAAAACTACATCATGGTGAGCTACTTGAGCTCTGGTACAAGCGTCCTTAAAAGCTTGTATGTGCTCTTTAGCACTCCTTGATTTTCCATGAATGTATTTGGGACAAAATTTCTCAGGATTCTTAGGCATATCGTGAAAGTCTCCAAGAATAGTCCCCAATGGAGAGGGATTATTCTAAAAAAATGCCATTGGTAGCGGTGGTGGTGGTTGAGCCAGCTATTGGATGGGTT
Organism: Sequoia sempervirens; assembly: GCA_007258455.2. NCBI lineage: Eukaryota > Viridiplantae > Streptophyta > Pinopsida > Cupressales > Cupressaceae > Sequoia > Sequoia sempervirens. Next base: position 87,664 of record VDFB02350029.1, read on the forward strand.
GAACCAGCTGTGATGGCACTTGAGATGGATTCGGTGGTGGATTGATAGGTATCCATTGGGGTATTGGTGAAAATCCTAGTGGAGTGAGTGGAGCTGACAAGGGTGGTATGGTGGTTGAGCCAGTATTGTGAATCTTGTGTCTTATTGGGGTCTTGATTTCTATCAAAGGTGATGGATTTTTAGCTGATCAAAGAACTCTACGAGACCTTTCTGGTGAGAAAAACCCAATATTATCCAGTTTGCTCTTCTAGGCCCTCCTTCTAGTGCCAATTTTTGTTGATGGTTCTTACGAGCACATCAACAATAAACAGAATATTACTATTATACTCTCATGAAAGAGAAAGAATAACACATGGATATCTAACTCCCAAGGTCTTGGTAGTTGGTTCTCGACTGTGCTGATTTCACTCAATGGTTGATGTGAACTATAATGTTCAAGGGGCCTGCTGGTGTTGAGCTTGTGGATTGTTTTAAGATCAACCATAAATGTAAACCTACTTTAACCAGGGTTTTTAAAGAAATAGAAAAAGATAGATCAAAGCTTTGGGACCGAAGAGAATGATAATTCATCCAACTTAACCAGACTTGTTACCTTTCAAGGAATTGCTAACTAAAACTGGAGAACAAAATTAACTTGTGATTAACACATAGTTTCATTCATTCACAGTGCTAACTTCAACAGCAAATTGCAAATCACTATTTAAAAAAAACATAAAATAAAACTTCATTCCTTGAAAGCTTTTCAAATCAAATGATTAACCCAAGATAAACACCATTCAGGAACACAATATGAAGTAGATTTAAATCTAGTTGCTTCTACTGTTTGTGAAATAGATAAACAACATTTACAAACTTGGCACAATCACCAATGTATAGAAAATCCATGACTTCAAATCATCTATACACTAAGAAAACTTGAAAGATACATTACCATCTTCTACTCTCGAGTTTATCTACCCTCTAATCCTAACTAAGAAGACAAAAGAAGCTCCCATTACAAAGAAATAGGATGCAGTTATGTCTCCTCTATCTTTCAGAAAATCCCTACTGCTGAAAAATCTATGTTTGTCCCTGAAATCCCTATCTATCCTCCTTTTTATTCTACTACACATATCCCTCCTTTAAAAGGCAAAAATGTCATATATACAGAACATGCCAAAAGAAAGTTGGCCCCTCTTTTAGGGTTTTACAAAATATTAGCCTCCAGAAAGATCCGCCCTTAGATCTTTTGAATCAAGTTACTTCTGCATTAAATGTGTGTCCCCGATGTCCATGTTGGTGAAGGATCGCTCCAGGAATGGCCTCCAGATCTTTTGGAATAATCGCATTAACTTTCAGCCTCCGTGTCCACCCTCGAACTTCCATCAGAGCTGCTTTGAATGCCCTAGAGTATAGCCATTAATATCAATCTACCTTTTTCCAGTAGAGATCCCAGCTGTCACCGAGACTTGAGGTTTCTTCCTTTCTGCCTTTCTCCTGCTCAAGATCTTTCTGCAAGTTGACCTCTTCTGGAAGCAGCATCAGATTTTCTCGTTGGATTTCCACGCCATTGTTCACCGAGCTGCTCCATCGCTTTTGATCTCAAAGTAAATCCATGTCGTTTATGCTCTGTTGATTTCCTCACAAGAATAGTCAATCAATCAAACTACCAATGGTTCGCCTTTAGCTTCTTTTGATTGGTTGAACACGCTCCACGTAGGATTTCCAGGGGTTAAAAAGATTCTTCAGACAGAATCGCATGTCGGTGAGACACTAATCATGTCTTCCCTATGCGATTATGCTTCTCAGCAGCGATCAACATAGCATACAACTGTCGGTGAGACCTCATATCGAATGCAAAAGTTATATCGATATCACAAAAACCATTGGCAAGACAATCATTATCCGCCAGAGGTCATAGGGAGTTCCCATTAGTCATACCGATATCCCTTTCCATTGGCAAGTCCATCACTATCGGCAAGACTCCCCTCAGTCTAAAAGACTTCTTGTCGAATGCAAACTCTTCGGCCAGGAGTCTTACCGCAACCATATATCTATCGGTGAGACTTTATTCTCTCAGCAGGACCTCATATCGAGCCCCTAATTTCTCGCCGAGACTTCCTCCATTCGGCCAGACCTCATAGCGAATGTAAATCTCTCTCCCCGATGATGGCCTTGTGAACAACTTTTGAGGAAACTTTCATCTATCGGTAGGACCTCATGGCGGGTTCCATTAGTCACACAGAAGGTTTAAAACCATCGGCGAGACCATCGCTTGTCAGCAGGACATTATATCGAGCGCAAAACATTCACTTGGAGTCTCCCTGAGCTCAACCTTGTGAACCGCTTTCAGCAAGAGTCCCCTGGTTGGCAAGAGATTACACTGAAGGCATAACCTTCAGCGAGACATTCAGCAGTCGGCGAGACTTCTCTCTGAACTCAAAACATTATACCGAAGGCACCATCCTTCGGTGAGACCTTCCCGTGTCAGCAAGAGATTATGCCGAACTCAAGATCTTTTGGCGAGCTCATTTTATTTCGAGGAGACTTCATCTAGTCGGCCAGACATTATACCGATATCATTCCATGTCGACGAGACTCTCCCCGGTCGGTAAGATGTTATAGTGAAGCCTCCACCTTTCAGTGAGACTCCGACGAGTCGAGAAGACTTCTCCCCGAGCAACCCTTCTTTCGCTGAGACCTCTAGCAATCGGCGAGACCTCTCCTCGAACTCAAACCTTTCGACGAGACTCCCCCGTGTCAGCAGGACATCTCCCTGAATCCAGCCCACTTCGGCGAGGCCTCACCCCGTCGGTGAGACCTTACCCCGAAGCTACCCCCTTTCGCCAAGACTTCTATCAGTTGGGAAGAATTCTCCCCGAACCCAAATTATTTTGGCGACGCTAGCCTTGTGTGCAACAGTCAGCGAGATATATAAAAACCCATGGCGATTAAAATGTCTAGCCAACCGGTATATTTCAAATGAACAGAACCAAACTGCCAGTCGGCAAGACATCTAGCTAGTCTCGGCAACTTTATCCTTTAAAGAGTTTTATACCAAATGTGACTGAGGTATGCTTCCTAACTGACTTCCTTGAGAAATATCATCAAGTGCATGATTTAATCCTGCAAAAACCATGTCTCCATTAGTCCCCAAAAGCATATAAAATATACCATTTTTTATCATTTGATTCAATTTTCAAAAAAAAGAGAAACCCAACTCTGGCTGAAGCAGAACCAGAATTTGACAGAACAAAAGACAAACTCAGGAGGAAAACAAAAGAACTCCTAAGACCAAACCAGACAACTAAAAGCGAAGAAAACAAAAGAAAAAGGGGGACCCATTTTGTTCCAGAATAAAATGGGGTGGTTATGCAAGGCATAACAAATACCTGCTCACATTGGCTTGGAAGAACATAGGGCTCATTTCCAACTTGCTTGATCGACCTTGTATTAACCATGGTAAATCCATTATCATTTCAATAAGAGTTCTCTTAGAATCATTTTCATTCAATTGTAGCATGTACCATTGGACAACGAACAAAACTAATTTGAAGGACTTAAATTCACAGTAAAGTATATCATCCAAAATCCCATAGTATCAATTTTCTTAGACTTTTGGATGTATGTCACTTCTAGATGAAACATTAGTCACCTAAAAGACTGTAGTTATCCCAAAATCACAAGTTTTCTTCATGTCATCCAACTTTTTGATTCAAAATTTATGACCATTGCACCACATAGCCTTGTGGTGTTTCACCTGCAATATGTCAAACATGTAAAAATTATTGCATCGTCAGTTGATTAACATATTTATTCTTGGCTAAATGTATGCAAAGAAAAAAAAACTCAACATATATATACATCAATATAATTGAAAATAATTAAATAATATGGGTGATTAATATATTTATACATACCTGTTTATCTCTTAAGCCATATGCTAAATCAATTTCCCTTGGTGTAATATTGGAATCTCCATTACGATGAGCTTCTTTAACCAATGAAGCCACACCTTCCCATGTTAATGCGTGACTAGATTGTTGACATCGTTCAATCCATACCATCATCCAATCAAGATTGTTTGCGACGTACAAATGTAGTGCATCCCACTCTCGACCAACTGTATCAAAAAAAATTGAAATTCACAAACGACATATAATTAGTTAATTACCATGTTATACGACCTTAATTATGTGATAAGAACGGGTCTCTGAAGGAACGAGATGATTGGATGTGTTGGAACCAGAATTTTCACATAAAATTTTGTTGATTTTGTCATGTAAAATCAAGGGTCTCTCTTAGTATTCTCATAAAATTAATGTTTCTACCATCCACAAAGTCAAATTAGCATTTTACCGCCATACCGTTGCCATACTTGAGTATACCATATATGCATTTCCTTTTACCTCCTTACCATAGCCTCCAACAAGTAACTCACGGTAGCAAAGTAAGAGGATGGTAGTATATCGTATTACCGTTGTACTACGGAGGGTTGATACCTAGCCCGCAATAGAGTGGGGTCATCATCAATACTAGCAGAAGGAACCACTATACCGCGTGGGGTCAGAGTAAGGCCCATGGTAGAGCGGTAAAGTAAGAATACACATAAGGGAGAACCGTTATACTATGGGGGCTCAAAATAAAGCCCGCGGTAAAACAGTATATAAGATAAAATACTAAATAAACACTGCGGTACTGCTAAGGAAGACAAGGAAGTGTGCGGTAGTGTGGTATAATAAGAACAAGTAAATATTATGTACCATGGAGGAGTGAGGAGTGACGTACGGTAGCACAGTAATCAGTCGTTGGAGCATTAAATGAAGGCTAGTCACATCAATAAGCATCAAAATATGAAATTTAGCTCGGTGTGAAGGATTTGAATGATGTAGAACTTATATGGAATTAATACAATATGATATGAGAATTAAACCAAGAAGATTGTGAATTCATTTGCTTGTGGTAATAGAAGTTGAGTATAGGCGAGCTTAAGGTGTGAAAGTCAGGAGAATTCTTTAGGACAAGCAATATTTTGGGTAAGTTCTATTTGCCACACATTGAATTTTAAGCAATGGGACCTAAGAAAACAAAAGTAAGGACTAAAAAAGAAGAAAAATCCAATAAATCTTCATTACAATCACCATTACTTCCACTGCTACCTGCTTCTGTCAATAAAGGTTATAAGGTGTTCTTTAAGGATTTAGCTTAGGGGTGCAAAGACCCAATAATTCCATGGTCTAGGTGGAATCCGTATTGGTATTTTTATAAGAATAGGAATGAAGGGGTCTCGGTATCAAACCCATGGACTCTTGACATGGGAAAATTGATAGCTCCTAATGTGTTTGTTGATATTGAGCTAATTAGAGCTCTAGCAAGTAGATATCATGCTCCGTCGAAGGTTGTTAGGATTCTAGATGGACAATGTCTGGTAGATATCTCCAGGCAGGCTATAATTAGGTGTTTTGACCTAAATAAGAAGGTTGTCACAGAGATAGATTTGGGGAGGCTAGAGTAGGAGTAAAAGAGATTAAAGAGGACTTATAGAATTGATGAACTTCCCCTACACATGAAAAGGGGTGACAAGAATAGAGTCCTTCCTATTCCGTCTTCAAAAGTTGTGTCTGATTATCAGACTTATTTCAAAAACACTTATTATGCATTATGCGAAATTCTTGGATTTGATGTTGAAGACAACATGTCAGTTGGATTGATGAGGATGGCAATGACTATCCAACACCCTGAGTCCAATGTGGAGTTTGATTTTGCTTCTATCATTGAGGAACAAATTCATGAAGGTCTATTACAGGTTAGGGAAGCTAAGGCCCCTATCACTTTCAGAAAGTATTCTCTATTGTGTCATCTAATTATATTTCAAAATGAAACAAAGTGGACTAAAATGATGAAGTTGAGCACACATGAAAATGGAGTTATGCTTCCAGTGCAAAATTGGTGCTATGTTTGGGATAGTAAGTGCCCTAAAGGTGACTTTATTGTGTTTAGAGATGACTTTTTCCTCAGACTAATTGATGCCCTTAGTTTTCCTACACCGAGGTTGCCACAATATTTAATGGAAGTTATGAGACCTTTGCAATACAAACTAGACCAAGGTTTCATACACAACTATGTTGACTGGTTTTTAATGCCACAATATACCATCATTAGGGTGTATGGTTGTGATTAGGCCCCACATGTTTTACCAAAATTTGTGCCTAATATAGTATTGTTTTTAGAGTTTATTTGGAAAATGCTCCAAATGGAGCATAGTCTTATGAAGAATCAGAGAAAGGGAACTTTCCTGCCTGACTTAACAATTTTTGAGGAATTATCAGTTGGGTTAGATATGTTGGAAGAAGTGCAAAGATTCATAAGAGCCAATTTTTCTCTTAGATCATGAAAGGTGAGAGTATGTGATCCAGAGGTTCACATCAATAATATTAGGACCCTACTTACAAAGAGGGTGATAACACATGTATTTGATCCAGAGGAGGATGTGATAAGAAACCTGGTATACTTTTTAGATGTGTTTGAAACAAGGAAAAAATGGTTAATGATGATGAGATGGGAGGACCAGAAGAAAGAAAAAGATGAGAAGTTCAAGGGGTTCTTTGATGAAGAGACAAATTTGTTGAAAAGGATGCACTTGATTCTAGGTAAGTTTGATGAGATGTATAAAAAGGCTCAAGAAGAGAATTCAACTCCACCATTTGCACCCTAGCCACCCTCATCCATAGCCTCCACATCGCATACACCACCTCCTCCACCAGTTCATCCATCTCCTCCATCCCCAATTGGTGAGCCACCTACTGAGAAATAGAAAGTCAAATCACTAATTGATTATGGGTTGAGTGATGAAGAACAAGAAGCAATCCTGACACTGATTGAGATGAAAGAAGCAGCAGAGAAACAAGAAGTGTTAGAGCCTCATGACCCAAAAATAAGAATATCAGAGGAAGTCGTTGATGAGATACAAGATGATGAGAGAATAATTACTTCTTTGCGGTTCATGGAGGATGATGATTTCATCCATACAAGGGAATTCAAATTATTTTGGATAAAAATTAAAATGAGACAGTTTGATGACAGGCTGAAAATTAACCTCATTGGGATTGATGATTCAAAGCATGCAGAGGTGAAGGCCCAGACAATGGCAGAGTTGGATATTGATAACATCAATATTACTCCCAAAGAAGCAAGGGAGTTGGTGCTAAGTAGTAAGATGTTAATCATACCTAGAATGGAACTCTCTAAGATATTTTTGTTAGATCAAATCAAAGCTCAGTATGATCCAAACTTGGTTGCAGAATTTGATTCAGAAGGAGTGTCAGGCACAGGATACAATCCTACCACCTAGACCCTTGCCCTGTTGACAAAACAAAAGAACACAAGGAAGCCAAGGCTTCTGGATGTAGTATAGGAAATGAGAGGGTCTACAATGGTTAGGACAATGAAGGATACTACTCCAACAAAAGTAGCAACCATAACTATGCACTTTGCCATGTTTACAAAGGATGTAGTAGAAAACATGGAGAAGAAGATAACAGAGTATGAAAAGAGACTCAAGTTATCAAATGATGAAATAAATAAGTTATTTATTAAGGTGTCAGATTAAAGCAACAATTAAAAAAATCCACAAATGTAAAAGGGGATGAAATGGTTGTCTATCATCCACCTGCTCTAGTTGAAAATCCACAAATCCAACAGTTGAAAGAGGAGATTGAAAATTTGAAGAAATATAATATGGATGATGTCAGGCAGCACATCTTGGATACCTTAGAAGAAATATTGAAGCACGTAGTTGGAGTTTTAAAAGAGAAGATAAGTGGAATCCATGAGGGTTTTAGTCATTTGGTGAAAGCCCTAGAACAAATAAATACTAATTCCCCAATCCTAGAGGAATTATATAAAATATGGCAGCCCACTTACCACATTTTAAACACTTTACGCAAAGCAACACAGAGGGATCTTGATGCACCTTCGAGATTAAAGCCTACTCAAAAGATGGTGAAGGCAGTTATTGATGAGCATAAGTATTTGATTGACATGAAGAAGAAGGTAGAGAACAAAAGGAATTCATTTAATTCAATAAAGCATAGTTTCAGTCCTTTGATCATCAAAGATGATGGAAAATTCAAGGATGTGGATGAATGGAAGAATGAGTTTGATCAAATGGTTCCTCAATGCTTGACATGTATTCAGGGTGATGGTGATATCAATCTGGAAAAGTTTCACACTCTGCTTGATGGAATTATAACGTTGGATAATGGTTACACAAAGTTTTTTGTAGATGCCAGAAACCTGCTTCATAGCAGATGGAAGAGTCACCTTACAAATTTCACTACTGCACATGAATTCAAGTGGCCAAATGATTTAACAATAAGCAAATGGAAGGAAAAATATTTGGGCTCGGATGAAGATTGATCAACATCATCAAAAGGAAAACATATCATATCATAAAGTAAGAGCCTTGCAAAAGTCTTAGATGACCATGATCTTCTTACTTGAAGATTAACAGATTTGCATATGTTAGTTATCTCTAAATACATTTTATCTTTTCAGTTAAGTTTTGTTATCAAAAGCCACATCCTTTGATTTGAAGCTTGTTGCCTCTTGTATAAATAAGAGAGACCAAGACCATAAGGATGGGATTAGATTAGAAGATAGTAGATAGAAGAAGTAGGAGAATAGAGATTGATACAATGTTTACAACAAAAAGGACCAAGATGCACGTGTAAATTTTGAAGGAGTTAATGAAAAATTTCTGATTCGGTGGCTCTATGTTGGTATCAATTGTTTGTTAAGTTAATTGAAGATATTATCAGTTTGTCTCCATATTTGATATTTCTCTGTTGTTTAAATTGATATATCAAGCATATTTTCAATTTATCAGTGCAAATTTGTTGTATCTATGTGGCATATTTAATTGGGTCTTTCAAGTAAAGATTAAAATTCTCTTGATTATTCATAGCAACTTGGAATTATTATTTTGGATTATTAAAGAAGAATATGATAATTACACCCTTGCCTATTTATACAAGTTATAAACATAAAAGTGCCAAACAGTTAGAATTATTGCTAGTTATAAGTCACTTAACTCTGATTTCTATTTGACTCCATATACCCAATAGAGCACTGGTCCCTCACATTCCATCATTTTAGTTTCATTCATTTTATCTTTTACATCTGTTAACTAAACATATTAGATTTTAAATCTGTTAACTGAACATATTAAGATTAGCCTTGATATATCTTATACAATCTATACCAAAATAAGAATTCATTTATCCACTCCTACTTGCCATTGTGGATAAATTTTTTTAGGGAATAACACAAATCAAGTCTGCTTCATTCATATAGGTGTACCCACCTAGGTCTAGCAACACCTAAAGAGAAGGTCTAAACCATTCGGCCTTGTATGTTACCTTGAAACGTACCAAGAGTTTGGCAACCTATTGAGGTATTTAACCTACATTTTTGAGAGCTAACAAGATGGATGAATGCAATAGGATACTTTAGGAAGCATTGGATACAGTTAAAGTAGAAGGGCTATTGCTGGATGGAGCATGCAAACATATGGAATTGATGATAAAACTTGAATATGAAGCCCAAAATGCAGTGCATGATGTGGATACCCATACCTTGGAGGAGTATAAAAAACATCTCTCAGTGGCTAAGTCAATGTTAGGAGAAGATTAAATTGTTTATAAGTTTAATTAAGATCAGTAGTTTAATTATTTGCCAAAAGACAATCCGAAGAGACACCTTTGTTGGGTCTTCTTCTTATATATATGAAATTCAAATTGTAATATTTGATCATCGACACTTTTTAAGATTTTAATACTTTTCAGCAATGAAAGACTTATTTTCTGGAGTAATACAATACTAGTACTTTTCTATTTTTGTGTGGAAGATTCTTTCATTTGGACTAGTTCTATGTTGTTTCTTTTCAAGCAATTAAAGGAGATGTAAAATGTATTCTAATTAATTTCCATGACCATCTTATAATTACCTCTCACTTTCCTCAATCTACCTTTCCCCATCAGGTACTCCCCTTTGAATTTGTTAATGGAGTTGGGATCCCAAATGCAATCTACATGGATCTTTGTTGTGAACTTAGGAAGATATTCAGTAATGTACACCATGGTCTGGTATACCATATATCCCTCCACCATAGAACCCTCAGGATGTGCTCTTTGTCTAACCAAAGCCTTCAAAGATTTCGACTACCTCTCAACCATCCACATTGACCTTGTGTGTACAGGTCCACACAATTCAATCTCCTCAACTTGGTGTATGAGGTAGTGTTCTTGTGCATTAAAAAATGTTGAAGGTAGACACTTTTGCATTTCACATATTAGATGAGGAATTTTTCTCCTCCAATAACTTATATCTTCTTTATGGATTTCTTTAGATGACAACCATCTACAAGTGATTCAAGGTGCAAATATATTAATGAGATTTAACAAAAATATACAATATATTATATAACAAGTAAAACAAATGACAAATATAAGATCTATACAGCGAATTGAACAAATATCGCTACTTACCTCATGTATTTTCCAAGATCATATATAACTTGTTTGACATTGTTGTCGAAGTTGTTTGGGAGAGATAGAGGTAGAACGTATTGCAACAATTATAAAATGATCTTTTCATTATTTTTCCAAAAATAGTAAACATAATACACTAAAAAGTACATGCAGTATACAAATATATATAAAATATACTAGAATAATTACCTTAATGAAGGTATGCCAATCATGCATTTTCATCCCTTCAAATTCACCTTTCTTTGTTATGATATTGTTTATGTTTACAACAAATCCTGTGGGAAATCAAATTTTTCGTATGACTTCTTTTATAGCATTGCTTTGTTGCTCCATTAATAACCAAGGAAGGGCGCTTATATTAATTTGGTCTCCATCGCTATTTAATTGAATGATATTTTTCATTGCATGATTGGCTTCCTGAATGTCACTACAAATTTTGACAATTTTTTATTTGTCATGCCCTCCATCCAATATTTTCCATAACATTTCTATTATATTATTTTCGATATGCATTGTATCAAACAAATGCACAATTTGTAGCTGCTCATAGTAGGGAAACCTACTAAATTGTATGGGATAACTTTTTAGTCCCTGTGGAAGTCAGCCATTAATGCCTTGACGACCTTCATGAAGCATATAAGTTAAACAAATTAACAACGACAATCATTGTCAATTATAGCATGAGTAAACAAAACATAGCATAAAAATATAAATTCCAAACATATCATATATAATAGATAAACAATTTGATCCGATGTATAACCTTGACGATTAATTCTATTTTATTCCAACTTCCATAGGCGAGGTGTCATTCTTCATGGTTTTGATGTAGTCTCTTCTTTCCCATTGAAAAGATTTTTTTCAGAAATTTGATACTTATGATTTATGTGGAGGAAGTGCCTATACTCATCAAACACCTTCTTCCCTAAACTTGTTGAACGACGAGATTTCATCTTTGGACCACAAATTGGACATGCAAATTTTCCCTTTGTTTGAAGACCTACAAGATCATATATAATTGGAATAAATATGTCAATGTTTATAATTATATATAATGAATAGATTATTTAAAAAACATGCATGATATCTACTTCATAAAATTAAATATTGTTAAAGTGCAGTCGAATGTTATAACATACCACAAAAATGTGTTAGCCCTGGGGCATCATGAATTGTCCATACAAGCATTGCATGGAATTGAAATTGTCTTTGTCCTATTGGTCTAGAGACGTCATACATAGTGACGCCATTCCATAACTTTAGTAACTCGTCGATAAGAGGCTTATACATTCATATCTTTAACTTGGTACTTACCTAGTTGAATGAACATAAACATTACATAATTATTATAACCATTTTACGCAATATATATAAATTAATGTACATGACTATTAAATGAAAAAATATGTCATTATGCAACAAATAAGACAAATGAGATGCTACTATGTTAAAGAAAATTGATGTAAACAAATACTTGGAACAATCATTGCCAACATTATGTGCTCCCTCTTTATTGACATCCATGGAGGAATGTTATTGTTGATAACAAAAACAGGCCACACCAAGTAAATAGATCTCAGCTCTCCAAATGGATTGACACCGTTTGCTGCCAATGAAAGCCTGAGATTACGAGGTTCTTCTTTAAAGTGTGGCCATTTTTCCTCCATGTCCCTAAATGCAGAACCATCCACAGGCATTCGAAGAATGTCATCTCCACTTCTATTATGTGCATGGTAATCCATAAATTGTGCTAAGTTTTCGCACCTAAATAATCGTCGCATATGTGGAATAATGAGAATATAACAAAGAACCTTGTGAGGCACCTTTTTTGTTAGTTGATCTATTTGATATCTACTAATATGACATTTTGGGCATTTTGTTGCAAATTCATGTTGTTTATGATATATAATATGATCATTGGGACATGCATCTATTGCTTGATACTCCATTCAAATATCTTTCATAATGGCAGATAAATCTCGATATGAGCGAGGTAAAATATTTGATGGTGGTAACAAAAATTCACCTATCAATCTACAATAAAAAATAATTTGTTAATATAAATAATATTAATGGTACATATTTCATCCTTTATTTACTAGTGATGAACTAACAACAAAAATAGATGAAAAAAGATGACATATATGACATACCTTAACATCCATGAGATTGCTTTGTTGGATAAACCATTCATAACCTTCAAGTTCACCAGCAACAATACAACAAAGAGAAGATTTGTTTGGGAACCTTCATAAAGGGGCTTGTATGCCTTCTCAAGTACAGGTAAATTATGAACATCATCAAAGTCATCTCGATCATCATGACCAATTGCGCCAATAAATGTGTCATGGATTAATGTATTTGTACCATCATCTTCAACTATGTTTTCTGGCGCATGATCATCTTCTTCCATAGGATCATTAAGTTCATCTTTGATATTCACAATTCCATGTTCCTCCGCTTGCAAAACCACATTCTCTGGACCATGATAATCCATATCATGTGCCCTAGGGTGCCCCACCTTTATAATAATGATCGACACAAATAAACCATGATTATGATCAAGTGATTTTTTATATATATAAAAAATGTTAAAATGATATAAACATTTACAAATTCAATCAATATAAAGACATATAATGAACAACTTACCAATGGATGATAATCATGCCCCCCTTCAATGTGACCATGCTGCCTACAATGTTTCTCAGCTGTTGTGATTAAAAGTCTCCTCGTCTTTAAGCCCTTGCAATTATTGCAAGGACAATAACATTTCCCATCACCCTTTCTTTTCAATCTAGCCCACAATCTAGCAAGTGTCTCTTCATTTTGTTCTGCACTAATATTATCTGACATGATTTTTCTTTACCAAGCTTGAATATTTAGATCTTCAAAAAATATCAAACTCACACTCCAATAATTTTTAATCATAGAAAGGTAACAAAATCTAATAATTCTGATATTTTGCACCAAAACAATTTGGCCTATAACCTCCACAAATTGTCACAAGTATAGCAAATTCGCAAGTATAGCAAAACACTATCACAAGTATAGATAAATTGTTGAAGTCACTTTTATTTATTAAAAAACATTCGTCGAAACCCCGATGAACGCTAACCATATACTTGTCGGCCCACAAATTAAGGAGGCTAACCATATGTCAGCCCACAAATTGATGGAAGGGGATGGTTGACTTTAAGTGTATGTCGAAATAGCGACGAAAATCATGGAGCGTTGCAATTTTGACAAACATCGGGCATAAATTTTTTAAAAAATTGAAAATTTCACATTAAATACACAAGTACCCAACGATACATCTAATTATATATCTTTTGTCAGAAATTTTCATCGTATTTTGTAGTCAAATGAGTTAGTGAGAGGGGTTCGATTGTCCAAATGTTGACGAGATAGGATGACTAAGGATCAAAGGGGAGTGTGCAAGTCTCCAAGATCCAAGCTCTCATTGCAAACCAACATAAGCACAAAGGAACACACATGTATGATATGTAGCAAAACAACATACACAAACATAAAATGTCAAAATGAAATACAAAAGGAGGGTATGGATAATCATGGCCTAGCAAGCTGTGTTATGCTAGGATCCACACCAAAGGAATTCATGACTAACAAAATAGAAAAGTCTGATATTTTCTAGGTGAATGATAAACATGAAGGCAACATGGGTTAGTGAAGTCCAATATTCACTAGGTAAGCCCTCAAGATAAAGTAAAATGAGAAACACACTAAGTCTAGTGAAGTCCACTATTCACTAGGTGTGTACCCATGTCAACCATACCAAGAGTTATACTCCCTAATAACCTTGATAAGGTGCCACAAAATGGTCAAAATGTTATGCCAATGCAACACTAAGTTCAACGCTTGTGAACAAAGTGAAGAAAAAAATGCTAATATCAACGCACCACTAAGTCCAACATGTGTGAACAAAGTGAAGCACATAATGCCAATGTATTCCCCCACCTTAAATAAATTGCTAAACACCATGTTGTGAGCAACTGCTTTAAGGTAAGGTAGAAAAATGATAAATTTCATGTAACAAAAAGATCAAAAGAGCTTATTTGGGAAGCCCTATGCTAATGATATGTTTCCAAATAAATCTCTCCCACTTCCTCTCTCTCTCACTCACTCACTCACTCAATTTCCACCTCCCTCTCAGGTCTCTCTCTCCCACTCTCTCTCTCTCAGGTGTCTCCTTCCCACCCTAACTAGATAACTCTTTCTCCCCCTCTCTCCCTCTCAAGTATCTTTCTCTCTCTCTCCCTCCCTCTCTCCCTCTCAAGTCTCTCTCCGTCTCCCTCCCCCTCCCTCTATCTCTCCCATCTCTCCCTCTCAAGTCTCTCTCTCTCTCCCTCTCTCTCTCCCCTCCCTTTGAATTCTCTCTCCCTCTTAATTCTCTCTCTCTTAGGTCTCTCCCACTCTCTCTCTTAGGTCTCTCTCTCTCCCTCCTTTATTTTAGGTCTCCCACTACCCCTCTCTCTCTTAGGTGTCTCCTTCCCACCCTAACTAGATAAATCTCTCTCTCCAGTGTTTCCTTCCCACCCTAACTAGATAACTCTATCTCCCCCCCTCTCTCTCCTTCTCTCTCCCCTCTCTCCCTCTCAAGTCTGTCTCCCTCTCCCTCCCTCCCTCCCTCTCTCTCCCCTCTCTCTCTCCCTTAGAAGTAACTTGAGATGGGGAGAGAGAGAGAGAGAGGGAGAGTGACTTGAGATGGAGAGAGGAAAGGAAAGATATAGAGAGAGTGGGAGAGAGATACCTAAGATGGATATGAAGAGATAGAGAGAGATAGAGTGTGTGAGAGAGAGAGTGGGAGAGACCTAAGAGGGAGATGGAGAGTATGAGTAAGAGAGAGAGAGAGAGACATGAGAGAAGAGAGAGAGGGAGTGGGAGAGACCTGAGAGAGACCTAAGAGGGAGAGAGGGAGTGGAAGAGACCTAAGAGAGAGAGACCTAAGAAGGAGATAGACTTCAAAGGGAGGGGTAGAGAGAGAGGGAGAGAGGGAGATGGAGAGTGAGAGGGAGATGGATAGGGAGTAGGAGTGTGAGGGAACTGAGAGTGAAAGAGGGAGTGGGAGAGAGAGAGAGAGAGGGGGAGAGAGAGAGAGAGAGTTTGGAGGGAGAGAGGAGAGAGTTGGAGAGAGATACCTAAGATGGATATGGAGAGAGAGAGTGTGTGTATGTGTGTGAGAGAGAGAGAGTGTGTGTGTGTGTGAGAGAGAGAGAGGGAGAGAGGAGAGGGAGAGGGAGAGGGAGAGGGAGAGGGAGAGGGAGAGAGGGAGATGGAGAGGGAGTGGTAGGCAGAGAGATACCAGAGGCAAATGGAGAGAGAGAGATAGGGGAGAGAAGGAGGGAGATGGAGAGTGAGAGAGACAGGAGAGAGATACTTGAGAGGGGAGAGGGAGAGATAGAGGGGGAGGGGAGAGAGAGAGACTTGAGAGAGGAGAGGGAGGGAGAGGGAGAGAGAGGAGAGGGAGAGAGAGGGAGAGAGGGAGAGAGAGTGAGAGGGAGAGAGGGAGATAGAGAGGAGGAGAGGGGAGAGAGAGAGGGAGAGAGGGAGGGAGAGAGGGAGATATTGTGAGTGTGAGTGAGAAATTGAGAGAGAGAGAGAGAGGGAGTGGGAGAAACTTGAGAGAGAGAGACCTAAGAGAAAGAGAGGGAGTGGGAAAGACTTGAGAGAGAGACCTAAGAGGGAGAGAGACTTAAGAGGAAGAGAGAATTCAAAGGGGGGAGAGAGAGGGAGAGAGAGAGAGGAGTGTGAGATATAGAGAGGAAGGAAGGATGGAGAGAGAGGTAGAGAGATATGTCTAGAGCTCAAGGAGAGATAGTGAGAAAGATAGGTATAAAAAGGGATAAAGAGAGAAGAAAGGAGGTAGGGATAGGTCTAGAGCTTAAGGGGAGGCAGTGATATATAGAGAGGTAGAGAAAGGGATAGAGAGATATGATGATTTATGAAGATTCGTTCATCTCCTTGCTATAAAATATATAAATATTTCATTATTCATTACTTTTTTCTAGTGTTTCAAGTATTTTGAGATGAGCGTTAAAAAAAAATCATGAAAAAAAGACTTTGCATGTGAAATTAGCGAGCATTTGATG
This sequence comes from Sequoia sempervirens, assembly GCA_007258455.2. NCBI lineage: Eukaryota > Viridiplantae > Streptophyta > Pinopsida > Cupressales > Cupressaceae > Sequoia > Sequoia sempervirens. The sequence goes on from VDFB02350029.1 coordinate 104,303, forward strand.
TTTCAAAAATGAAATATGAAGTTCAAATGATTATAATGATTTTTTGGTGTATAATATAGAAACACCACTTAGTCCATTGCGTAGATCTCTCAATCACCTTTCTAATGCCTATAAAAAGTCAAAATTTTGATAAGAATTGCAAAAGTTATTCCCATTTTACTAAAGATGGTTTTTTAGGTTTTCAAAACGGATATCCGTTTTGTTTTTTTTTTAAAATGGGTTCCCGCTTTCCAAAACGGATATCTGTTTTGTTTTTCAAAAAAATGGGTTCCCGCTTTCCAAAATAGATATTGTACCCAAGCCTGCAAAAATTCAAAGGCGTGAATTCCACATTTTTGGACGTGTTAAAAATGCCTTTTTTCCCCATTGCCACTTTTTGGATGCCCATGATCCTGCACATACCTATATATATATATATGCACATCATGCATCTAAGTCAATCGAAGAATATGTGGAGACTGTATGTGTTTGAGTTTGGATATTAAAGTAATGATATATGTATATTAAAATATACGTATATATATATGTATAAGTATATTATTACATTCATGTAAATGAATATACTTATATATTAGTATACGTATATATGTATATCTATATATATAATTACTTAAATATATATGAATGACAATTAACTCATGCAATATTTGTGAGAATATAATTATATATATATATATATATATATATTAGAAATTATATACAGCAAGTGGCCTTGGTGCAAGCCATATAAAGTAGTGAGACTTGCATTATATCCCAACAGACACACCTTCCTTCCTTAGGTTGCATGGAGTGAATGCATTGTTTGATAGATATATTAAAGTGTTTTGTATTATGCATGGCATGGTTATATAAGCGTTACCTTATTTAAATAGTGGTCAAAGCATAGTAACCAACGCTTATTAAGGGAGAATAGCCAATGCATAAAGCCAACAAACTATTCTTTTGACCAGCACATATGAAATACAAGGCACAACCTATGGAAACATAGCAGCTAGTGCATGAAGTAATATTGGAACAATTCAACCAAATTAAAAGGCATGTATGATTTGTATGTTGTTGTGTATACATATCAATGTGAAGTTAATATAGTTTAAAGCAAGGAGGAAATAGTCACCCACACTATTTACATGGGGTGCCAACATGTGAATGTGGCTCCAATCTAGTGTTAGAATTGTGAAACAAGCACAAAACCACAAGCCACCGGATCAAACAACAAACAAGTACACCTTCCACGCAAGAGATTTGTAAACAAATATGTGCAATATTCATCAACAAGGAAAAGTTACAAAAGAAGCTTTCAAGAAGATATGAAAGCTTCAAATATTCTCCTTGAATTATATCCGAGAGTAATTACAAAGAAGGTTGAATTCTTATAAGTGCAAAGCCCTAAATGAGAAAGGGATCAGATTATGACAAGTGTCAACATCACATGAGATGAGACATAATGAACTAATATTAACTCAACTAATAAAGCATTCATAAGTTTAGCTAAAGTGTGTGAGAATAAATTAGACTAATAATCAATTAAAGATTAATTAATTATTAGCTAATGTATGATAACTCTAACACCCCTCCTTAAGATGAACTTAGGGAGTAGCTAAAAACCCTAAAAAGAATGCAAGATGGGTCCCGAAAAACAAGGCCAAGTAAGGTACCCATGTACAAACAAAAGATCTCTATGATGTGGAGAAATAGAGAAAACCTCATGGGAAAAACTCTACTCCAAAAAGAGATGAAAGCCAAGTGAAGGACTGAAGAAGCCTCCAAACAAGACAAGGTTGTCCCAAAAGATAGGAACAAAGGAACTTCTAGAAGCATGAAGAAGCTACAAGCACTATCAAAGAATTATTGTTGTAATGTTGAAAGAAGAACCTCCTCTGAAACATCTAATGATTAGGATCAAGAAGACACTTGAATCTATATGAGTGCCCCCAATGACAAGTGCTACTCAAATCAGATGGAAAACAAAGGAAAACACCTAGAACTCAAAGATACAGATGGAAAAGGTACCAAAAGTTTGAAGAACTGATCATGAGAAAATGGAAGGTTGCATCCAAAAATAGGAATGCAAGAGTGTCCATATGGTAAGTGCTCCATCTCACTGAAATGCATGGGTAACCAGTCATTGCATCCACCTAGTACATAGGAACAAATATTGTATACATAACTCACTCCAACGAAACCAAGGAAGCAATAGCACCAATAGTAGAAACCCCCATAATGTTGACAAGGGAGAGTGATTGGTACACTGAAACTGAATGCCAGAATATAGTGCATGAAGAGGAACCAAGAACATCTAAAAGTGCAATCATGAAAGTACAAACAGATAGAAAGGATGTGAAAACAAAAGTCACACACGCATGAGAAAGGTATAAAGGAAAACAAAGGCAAACATCAACCCCTATGGAACTTTATATCATAGTGCAAGTACAACAAGGTACAAAACAATGTGCAAGAATCCCAATACTACACATACAAAGCTAAGGAAATTTATCTCAGTGCATTTACAAAATCATAAGTACATGCAATGTGAGCCCATAAGGTAAAAAAGGACAACAACTGAAAATACAATTCTCTTACAGAAAAAGATAAAATTGGTAGTACCATAATGAAGTACACAAAAAAACATGCACTTTAAAAAAAATGACACCCAAAAATGTGTCCGGATGCAAAAGATATGGCTCGTCGAAGTCTCCAAAACACGAACTGAATAGCTACAACACTAAGAAAATAGAATTCTAGAAAAAACTAGAAGTCAAAACTAGAAAACACCTGTACCACTGCGAAGAGCGCAAAATTTCACCCCATTTCAAACAACAAACAAGTACACCTTCCACGCAAGAGATCTACAAACAAATATGTGCAATATTCATCAAAAAGGAAAAGTTACAGAAGAAGTTTTCAAGAAGATATGAAAGCTTCATATATTCTCCATGAATTATATCTAAGAGTAATTACAAAGAGGGTTGAATGCTTATAAGAGAAAAGCCCTAAATGAGAAAGGGATCAGATCATGAGAAATTTCAACATTACATGAGATGAGACATAATGATCTAATATTAACAACTAATAAAGCATTACTAAGTTTAGCTAAAGTGTGCGATAATAAATTAGACTAATAATCAATTAAATATTAATTAATTATTAGCTAATGTATGATAATTCTAACATCTGGGAGAGTATGAAATGAAAAAGAAGTCTGCTAAATGTGCATAAGTCTGATAATAGCCATGAGACTCAGTCAAGAGTAAACTTGGCAGCAATATGAGAATGAATTTGATTTAGGAAACTTGCTATTGATCTTGCTATTCATTTGACTCAGTAAAAGAGTCTTGGTGTCCCTTGAAACAAGTTGAATCGGCCATTTGAATGGTGAGGAGTGTTATGTTTTGCAAACCTATAAGTTAGTTTGATGAGTCGTTGCATGAGGATAGAAAGGTGATCGAAGTATTCGCTTGTTTGTAGCCTTTGGTTGCTCACATTTTAGTATATATATCTAGGTGCTCATTCTACCATTTGCTACACTTATCAATCTATTTATCTGGTTTTTATTATGTTGTCATAGCTAGGAGCTTGTGAGTTTGAGATTAGTTTGCTATTTTGTATTTGTGATCTTGTTGGGGGAATTAGTGAGAAGTTAGAAGAGGGAAAATAAGTTGATTTGGAAGGAAGTATCAAGCAAGCTTGAGGAATAGAGTTAGGAAGGAGTTTAATCAATTGGATCATTATATAAGAATGCTAGTTTCTATACCTTTGTCATTTAAGTTGGAAAGATTAAAATGTTATGTTCACTATGTTGGAAAGAAATGGTTTTGAGTGTCAAGATGCTTGTACATGCTTGCATGTTTCTTGGTTGTTTATTATGTTGGAGAAACCTATCATATTGGTTATACTTAAATAGATGTGTACATGTACCCTATATATGGGAATTTGTATGAATGCAATGTATTTATACTATATGTAGTATGTCTATACTTGATTGATTACTTGTATCTCCTAGAAAGTATGAAGAGAGTCTTATCCATAGGGTTAAGGTGTAAACTTGATGGTTATATCAATATTCAACAACAAGATTGGCAATATGTATTATATGATTATGTTATTTTGATTAAGGGTTTATTCCTATTCACAGAATTCAAGAGGACACATGTTTCGGTAATCCAAATCCATATTGAGAAGAGGACTTGAAGGTGGAGAAGGGTAAAAGTACAAACCTATGTCACACTTTATAAAGGAATCAACCAACAACAACAAAAAAATATAAACTTCGATGACATAAAAGTGGTCTTTATGTTTTGAATTTCAAAATGATGTAAACTAATGAAATGTAGAAATATTGGTGAAGTTTATTCCTGTAATTTTTTCAGATTTTTTAAAAATTGTTTTGATTACTTTTTTATCAATTTAAGATTAAATTTTGGAATGCTGAAAATTTCAGGAAAAAGTGACGTTCACTTGATGTCAAGAAACAAATAGAAAAAAACTTCATTTTCCCCTAATTTTTTTTCTCCAGATAGGTAACTTCAATATCTAGTGCATGGAATTTTTTTTTGAAATTTTGATGTATATTTTTTTTGTAATAATATTTTAAAGCCAAACTTGTTAGAATTTGATAGTTTTCATTTGACGTCAACTATTGTATATTTTTTTAATCATTTTCAAAAAATAAATTATACCCTTTTGAAGAGGACTCTCTCTTATAGTGCACCATACATTTTTTAGAAAAAATTAATATATTTTACTATTTTTCTTTTAATTTCTAATCAACGTCTTTTTTAACTTTAACAACCTATTTGTACATTATTTTAAAAATGAAACATATTAAAACTAATCAAAATATTAAAAAATTACATATTTGGATTCACCACTCTGAGCTCTACAAAGGGTATTTTTCTTTTTTAAATCATTATGACTAAAGAAATACTTAGTTGAAGTTGAAAGTTTCAAAAAATTCTATAAAAAAGGTTGGTTTCCCACTAGGATGCCACATAGACAATTTCGGTAGAAAAGGTTTCGACTGAAACCCTTTCTACCAAAACCCCAAACATAAAATAAGCCACATTTCAATGAGACAAAGGGAGAAAAAAAAAATTATTATTTCGGGTGAAAGGGTTTTGCTCGAAACTCTATGTGCCACGTGGTTTTGGGCAAAACTAGTTCAACCGAAACTGTTTAGGTCAAAATAGTTTCGCTTGAAAATATTTAGTTGGCTAAAAGTGTGACACAACTTTGTGTTTTTACCTAGAAGCACAAACCCTTCTCAATTTAATGTCCTTTAGATTATGTTCAAATATAGTGAACATTGTAAACATGAGAATATTTTAGGTATATGGAAAGAGAGGTTTTGTGATTTATTTATGATCATTTGATCTTTACATCACTTTTTATTGAAACCCTAGGTTGAGAATAACCTATTTGGTTGGGTTGTTTATTTGATCAGTGATTGAAGCAAATAGGTTGGGATTAATCTATATGAACTGATTGATCATTTTATTGTTGATTTCATCTTTTGATAAAAGTCATTTATTGTTGAAGGATATATTTTTAATTGAAGTTATTTATTGACGAGATTATACTTTTGATGGGAGTCATTTATTTTTGAGATTACACTCTTAAATGAAGACTTTTATTGTTGAGATCGTACATTTGAAATAGAATCATTTAATGTTGTGACATTATGAACACCATATGGTTGATTAGGTTATTCTTGGGGTTTTTTTGATCCATGGGAAAAGGGATAACCTATTTATTTTAAGATACTAGGTAGTAAAGTCATTTTGATTATGAGTTGTTAAGTGGGTTATGCTTGGGATTTGTTTGATCCATGGGAAAGGGGGTAACCTAGATATAGAGCATGAATAGTCATTAAACCAAATTGATCTAGGAAGGTGGGTGAACATGTGACATCCACTCTAAATACTCGATGACGAATACTTTGGCCAAAGTAGTGTAAGTAGCCACTATTTACATTGTCGGTTTCATTGTGATATGAGATTACATACTAGGAAAGGGGTATTCATACATGTAAGTTGTAACCACTATATGTCAATTCTAGATATGTATAAGACACAATAACAAACTCAAAAAAAGCTAGTATTATGAGGTTACCAAACCAAAATCTTCGTCGAAAGGTAGTGCCATCTTACTAGTTAGGTAGATGTGCGGGGGACCGCAGTAAGTCTGTGGTTGGCAGAAAAACACTTGAGTAATGCTTCTCCTCATCAGTTGGCGGCCAAGATTTGAGGGGGACTTCCTGGACCATTTGTAATTTATATATTCTATAAACTTGTTTAAGTTATGTATGTAACTTTTAGATCTATGGGAATTGTAAATATGAAATGTCATATAGAAATTGTGTACCATCATTACTTGAATTAATGGAAGGAATTATTTTGTATGCAATGGGAAAGTTTGAAATATGTGATGCAGGAGAATCCTAGGTTGTGAGAGCAATATTGCATCAACCAAAAAAAGAATTATTTTAATTTTTAATTTCCTAAGGTTTGGTGATTTTGTAGTTGGAGAATAAATTACAATTTATTGGCCAAAATAATGTAATAAATAATTGGCCTTATTAAATTGTTGCAAAATCTTGATGTGGGAGATAGTTTAGGAGTCAAATCTTGAAAAATCAAAAAAATGCAAAGATAGGTGTGAATTTTTGGGAGTTACAACTTTCCATAACTCATTTATTCTTTTCTAAATGATAGAAAATAAAAAATGGGCGCCCAAGTGGTGATGGTTGTGAAATTTCTAATTTTGACCCTATTCGGGTGGAGTGGAGTCAAGATGGAGTCCAAACTTATCATTATTCCTTGGGGAGTGGATGAGCATGCAAATGTTATTTTTTATTATTTTATTTAATGTTCTTTGGAGGCTCTTTTGCAGGTTGGGGTCATGACATCTTGGGAGTTACACTTTTGGGTATGGAAAATGCATTGAAAGAAGCAACAAAAGGTGGAAAATCATTCATTTTGGTAGAATGGAAGGTGGGAGAGAAGAAAGGAGGTCATAGAACCTGCCTTGGAGTCTGTTGGCAGCCATGAATTTTACACGTTTTAAGGTTTAAGAACAAAAAATTAAGATTTGCAAGTTTGGGGAGAGACAAGATTAGCTACAGGAAGAAGATTGCAGGTTGATCTTTGGGAGAAGAAAGAAAGGTTGAAGGAGAGGATTGTGTTGCAGGTTTTAATGCTACAAATAAACATGTGTTGCAAGCCTAATATCGTGCCCATGGGAGGTTTGAATTGATGTAATAAGAAGCCAACAAGATTGGCATGTGTTTTGTAAATATTTTGTAAGTTTCAATGTAAAATTGTCTACTTTTGCTTGCATAGTTTTGGGGTTTTGAATCCATCATATTTTTTTGTTTAGATCAGATTGCTTGGGTTTTTTGAGTGTGTGTTTCAGATGGTTATTGAGATGGAAAATCATATTCAAATGATGTACTAAGAGGCCAATAGGGTTGGCACATTGTTATGTAAACTTGGTTCAGATTTCAATACCAAATTTTTGAGTTATTGTTGCACTATTTATGCAAGTTTGTGTGAGGTTTTTAAGAAGTTATTTAAGTGACATTTGAAGGGTGTTGCAGCCCTTTCATCAATATGTTTCAAATGTGAATTTATTATTCAAAGGAAAAGAATTTTTTTATTTCTCTTAAAGGTCAGATGCATAAACTATTCACTTGTGGTTAAAACATAGAAAAATTACTATATAGAACAATCATAGGCATGTCACAAAGGGTGACAATTTACGATGCTATAGTATCCTCCTCTTCAATGAACAAGGCATTTTTTATTTTATTTTTTTTGCTTTGGGAATTTTGAGATTTTCTACAGGGCTCAGCTTACTATGAGACCTAGAAATAGGAGTCCTTAGGGGGCTATTTTTAAGGTTATAGAGGCACATCACAACATCCTTCTTAGAGGAAGAACAAGGTTTCTTTGGAGAATTGGAACTAGTCTTAACAACAACCTCATGGGAAGACTCCACATTGACATCCAACGAGGGGCATGCTTTTTATATTTTCCTTTTGAATGGGAGGGTATCATAACAGTAGAGCCCTTAATTTTACTTTTCACAAAATCCATAATGGGAGAAGTAGCTTTCTTGATATCTAAGGACCCACAAGCAGGGACTTAGTAAGGCATGCCCTTATGGGCTTAGGAGGGAATAAAGTAAGGTGGAATTCATGCAGATGGAAAATAATCACTTGAGAGAGTGAAATGGGGGCCTTATCAAGATTTTTGACAAGTAAATATTTTGCTTATTTGACCGATGATTCTAGAGAGGTTATTAGGTAGAAGGGAAAACTAATAAGGGTTTTGTGTCAAAAGTGGTTCAAGAGGGCAAAGTGGTAATGATAAAATATCTTAAGTATTCCAGGCTCTAAAGTGAAATACTTCATTATCATAAAACATACCTTATCCCATGGAGGTGGGAGCTTCGCTCCATAAAACTCTCAAAGCTTATACCTCCCATTTGCACTCAACGATTGTTCCACGTACTATCAAACTAGAATGGATTAGTTTTTATCTTAGTTATTTAGGCATTCTAAAAAAGGGGCAATACCACATTTATGACATATGTACTAGAGGGTGGTGTCACCTTTAAATTCTTCACAAGAAACTAGTTCTGTGTGAAGCATATATCTACCCATCATAGAAATCCTCACATAGGTGGTAGAACTATAACAAGGCATACAAATAAGTATTTCTACAATTGTCCCTACTCCACCTTGATCGCAAGTGCCAAAAAAATTGTTTTGATTTCTCAAAATTTTGTAGAAATTACTAGAACATAGGGTATTCATCACCTTGTTGAAAGTTTCAAGGTTACACAACCTTAGAGCATATGAAATTAAATGATGGTACATGCCCAAGTAAAACCTATTATAACTTGGCACCAATTAATACCAACTCTCCTCCTACATAAAATCACAATCCTTCAGACATCATTACCATGCAATTCATAAATATATATGCACCAATAGTCCTTATCACTTCCCCAAGAAAAAATATTTGATAGGAAGTATAACATGTGTCTCATTAGACGAGAATGTTGTCGACTCCCTACGATGACCATCCCCATCATCAAAACTCGAATTCCATGTAATCATGAGAATGAAATTGTTAGTTTCTTTTATCCTAGTCACTACAAACTTAGTAGATTCAAAATTCTATCTAATCATCATTTTATATTTGTCATCATCTTTGGTCCTCGTCACCACCATGCCCAAAAATGAATAGGGAAAGTGTTTTCTTAAAGGTACATGTTATCATACAAATATATAAAATTATATATTCAAAATAAAAGACCTCTTTTTAAACATCACCATTTGAATGGTAGGTGTATTGCAACTCCCTTAAAAGGAGGACTCTTATGTTATAAAAAAAAAATTACATTATTTCTCCAACAGCTCAAGGAATTGAATTTAATCCCTAAGTTAGCCATTTCATCTACTCTATTCCCCTCTCTATAGATATGCAACAATTCATACCTATCAAAATGCATACGAAGACTTCTAATATCATGGATGATATCCTCCATAAACCATCCCAAATCCACCTTTCTCGAGTCAATTATTTGTTTTTTTCATTACCATAATATCTTTACCATCAAAGTAAAACTATAACTATTTAAGAAGAAAGGACTAAAATTATAATCATAATTTAATAAAAAAAAATATTTCATTGCTTATATTTTCTTTTCAATTTAAAATATATATAATAAGAAATTATAATTAAATAATTATTTAAAATAATGAAAAATTAAATAAACCAATGAGGTCACAAATTTGTTGATTAAATGTCTCAACCTTGCAATTACTTTGTATTTAATTATTAATTGACAATTTATAAAATTATCTTTTAGTTATCATGAAAGTTGCTAAATACAACTATGACAACTTGTAAAGTGTTTCTTAGTTGTCAAATTAGAAAGAGCATGAAAAAGGGGAATTTAAATGTGAGCTTGGAGAGGATAAGGAATATTCTTTTAGTTTGCAGGAGCACATTACTAAAAGGTGGATAAAATCACAAGTTGGAAGAGGAAACTTTTCTTATTTTATGATTTATGCGTAAATGGTTTTAGAAACCATTCATGATTTGTGGTTTCTCTCATGCCTATATGTTTAGTGCCTATATTTAGTGCTTAGTTGAATCCATGAAGAGAATTTGTATTGAGAGAGAAGTTGTATTGATGTAACTCATATGAAGGATTAGTATAAGTTTTGGATCTCTTTAGGTGTGGAGTTTTTCCTGCAAGGGTTCCTCCACATAATTCTTGAGTTATGGTTTGCATCAAATCTAGAATTTGACAACCACCCCTACCTTTCCTATGAAAAATTTGTGATGGTTTGATCATTTAAATTCCTTTCATTTCACATTTTATGAAAAATATAAATTGTAAAATCCAATTGCTTGTAACACAAATGTTAGTTCCCAAATTCATCTATCTAAAATCACATTTAAATACCAATTTCAAACCTACCAAGAAATAATTATATAAAATTAAAAATAATTTAAAACTAAAATTCATCTATCTAAAAACATAAATTATTTGTAAAAACCAATTACCTTGTAAGTTGGATCTTGAAAAAAAATGAAAGCCCCCTAAAACAAATGCATGAAAATTCTTCTTATGTTATTATTCATATAGATATCCTATATATTAAAAAAATATAAAATTAGAAAAGATTGATAATTAGTAATAAATGTAAAAATCTTATATTTATGTTACAATTAACAAGAAATTCTAAATTCATATAAAAAATAAATCTTCTTAAAAATATTCTAAAAACTTTAAGAAACAATCATATTCTATTTTGAAAAAAAAATGAATTAATATATTTTTTATAATAAATATTATAAATCATATATATTAATATAAAGCAATGATAACTATTAGTAAAATTACTAAAAAATCTTAAATTTATTGTTAAAAATATTTTTAAAATTAGAAAGTACTATATTCTATCTTTAAAAGATTCTATTTTGAAAAGATTTTAAATTTAGTAAAAATGTAAAATCTTAAATTTATTGTAAAAAATTAGAAAGAAAAACAAAAATCAATAGATTTTTTTTTTTAAATAAAAAAGCACAAGACATATTAGAAATATTTATTTAAAAAATCCATCATTAGTTTCTTCTCCTTATCCAAAATATTATCAAAAGTTTCTACTTTAGTTGAATAAATCAATTTTAGATAGTTCTCTCTAATTAAGAATTTGTTTAATAATATTTATTTATTTATAAAAAAAAATAAATAAAAAGAGATTTATTAATAATATAATATTGAACCTAACTCTAACCCCAACTAAAAAATTACTTTTAAATGAAGAAAATTAAACACATTTTTTTTTGTATTAAATCAATGCAAAAGAAATAATATAATAAAAAGGACAGTGAAGGATAGTCAAGAAAACTAGAGAAACAGATGTTAAATTTTCATACAAGACCATTACATGTCAACAATAACAAAACCAACTAGTCCAATGAAGGAAATTATCTATTCTAACAGTAACAAAAAAATTGAACTTTAACATGACTCAATAACACAATAATTTTAATATATTTTTATCCACTTATCAATTATTTTGAAGGAGCAAGGGGTCCCATGAAGCAGCGCCTACTTTTTAGCTCAAAAACTTAAGCAGGTGCAAAAGGGATGGGACTAAAAGTTGCCCCACCAGCTTAGGTTTTTTTCAAACACTATTCATACATGTGAAGTTTTAAAATTCTCGCCAATTAATTTTTTTATTATTTTATATTTATTTAAGCTATTGAATATGCAAAATAAAATTTATGAGACCACCAGCTTCCATAAATATAGGAGCTTAAACTTTTAAGCTTAATTACTACAAAATTTATGGAACCACCCACTTTAAAATAATCCTAAAAATTCTCAACAGCACCCATGAAATATTTTAGGAAGCCTCCCTCCATGAGACCCCACCCTTAATTACATAATAAATTATGTAACTAAAACAAGACCTAATATATTTAAAAATAAAGCCAGCTGTGGGGTTAAATAAATTAAAATTTGTATAGATATATAGTAAATAATATACTTCAAAAATAAAATAAAAAGAACTTTATCACTCGCAATTTTATTTTTAAAAACCAATAAATCATATTATAAAAAAGAAATTGTAACAGCGAACAAAATACAGATGATTTTGAGTCTCCTCTATACATCATAAATGAAAAGATACCAGATATCTGTTGTACATCAGCCTAGTTTAATTGCATGCCACCTTTACGTTCATCTCTCTGCCACGTGTTCGTCTGAACTCGCATTTATAATGTCTAAATCCAAGGAGGATAACTACCCTTCCAGATGGACTTCTTGAAACTGCAAGACATTGTTTTTTAATATATAACTGTCAGAAATTTTGTAAGTTCCCGGAATGTATGGGATTCCACACAGTAGTACAAGCAACTACCATTTATATCAATAATATGTGTTCCTGCTTCCCTCTTTAAAGGCCATAAGTTCAATTGGGTTCATTTAGATCTGGAATCAGGCCATTTGCGATTCCCACCTCTACATTTAGATACTAGTTGGGATTCCCACCCCTACATTTGGCAGAGTGCATGCTAACCTAGCAGAAAATCATGTCATATGGTTATGAATTCTTTCTTTTTCATGTGGCTGTTTTTGACTGTGGTCCATGATTTCCTAGGTCAGTTAGGTGGTTAACAGACTGAGAAAAAAGTCCAGTGTTTCTATTGGTCTACTGCTTCCACCATCTTGGAATCAATCCTCTTTTTGGGTAATGCATGCATGCTGAGTCATGGCTTAAATCCTTTGGTCAATAGTTTGATGTATTATCGTGTCCTATTTAGGTCTTGGTGGGTTCTCATCAATCTATCGGCCATGTTGTGTTGATCATTTTTGTTGGATATACTTATTCTTAGATTTCCAAGGACTTACTGCAACTGATCAACTGATCATAGTATTGTCATGAGCCATCCTTGCAATCTTGTATATGGGTACAGTGCATCTCCTTGAATTTTTATTTCACGGCTGATTTAGGTGGTGGGATCTTGTGAGCCCTATACATTTTATGCTGTTTAAACCCATAAGAATTTGATCCAGTATCACAGTTGTTCATATATATGGAATAGTTTTCCTTCTTGGAGCAGGGTGGCAGTCAAGAACTAGCAGATGAAAAAGGAAGGAAGAGAGACTGTACTTACTATAAAGGTGTTACAGGAAGTTGGGTTGGTTATTAGGTTTGTATAGTTATATCCATATTAACAATCGATTAGATTTGTATCGTCATAGGAGTTTTGGGTGACAAGGCCATGGAGATGATGGATTGTAGGCTCTCTGAAGTGGAATCTGGTAACAAGGATGTGCCAAGCCCTATGCTTGTGAGGTCTCACAGCAGGGATGATGATGGCCGCTTGAGGAGAACAGGTACCCAACAACCTGTATTTTTAGAATTCTTTCTTTCTTCAAATGTATACTAATATATAATCTATGAGTATATATCCACATCAAATCCCATGAATGAATATCCAAGTTCCTGTTTTCTTTTTTAATTCATAAAATTTTCTTCATGGTACTTTGGTTTGGAGATTAACAGCTCTGTGGGTTTTTCTTTTTTCCTACTTGATGGTCTAGGCAATGTTTGGACCGCTTCTTCTCATGTGATAACTGCTGTCATTGGGTCTGGAGTGCTGTCTTTGGCTTGGAGTATGGCTCAGTTGGGATGGTCAGCAGGGCCAATTGCTCTTGCTGGTTTCTCCATTGTCACCTATTATACATCCCTTTTGCTTGCAGACTGTTATAGGACCCCAGATCCAATCACTGGGGGGAGAAACTATACATACATGGATGCTGTCATGGCCAACCTGGGTGAGTTTCTTTCATAAGAATTTTTTTTTGGTCTGAAGCATTCTTCAAACTGTTCTTTTGCAAGTACCAAGATTAGAAACTTGCTATTTTATCTTGAATCTGGATTTATACTATTCTTAATATAAATCATATATCCTTCTTCTTTGCCTTTCTTTGAATGATCTATTGATGCATTGTCATATCTTTTCTAATTAGGTGGCGCGAAGGTAGTGATGTGTGGGTTGATCCAGTATGCAAATCTATTGGGCACATCAATTGGATATACCATCACTGCTTCAATAAGCATGGTGTAAGGGATTATGCAATACTACCAAACTTACTGTGAAATTGTTTAACATGCAAAGAACAATATGAAGTAGAACTACACAAATTCAAGAAGTTTGGTTTGGTTAGAACATCTAACATATTTTCTTTTCCTGGCTAAACAGGGCTATTGGAAGATCTAATTGCTTTCATAAGCATGGGCAAAATGCTCCTTGCCATATTTCAAATAACCTCTACATGGTCATTTTTGGGGTGGCTCAAATAATATTTTCCCAGATACCTGATTTACAAGAAGTTTGGTGGTTGTCAATAGTGGCAGCTGTCATGTCATTCTCATATTCATCTATTGGACTTGGTCTGGGAATTGGCAAAACTATGGGTATGTTTAAAAAAAAAGTTCTCCCATGAAAATTGTTTTGCAAGATATTTTCCATTAGAAAGAGATTTCTCTTGTTTCTTAGCAAATTCTCCTTATTTCTCTGCGAATACCAATATTTTATGTAGGATTTTCTTTAAATCTTAAGCCGGAGGAATTTTTTTTCACATGAAATTAAACCTTAAATGCCTCATCTAATCTTGCAGAGAAACATAGTGATTATGGTTCCTTGAAAGGAGTTGGAATCAGAGATGCATTCCACAATGTGGATAAAACTTGGAATGTTTTTCAGGCTCTGGGCAACATTGCATTTGCGTATTCCTTCTCCATGGTTCTCATAGAAATACAGGCAAGTATTTGCTCGTTTTCTTGCCCCTTGAAAAATATTTGATCGCTTAACCACTACTCCAGAAGCATGACACTTAGAAAATTTCTATACTTTTTCAGGACACCATCAAATCTCCACCTGCAGAGAACAAAACCATGAAAAAGGCAACAACCATTGGTGTTGCAGTCACAACAATATTCTACCTGTCTGTGGGATGTATTGGCTATGCAGCATTTGGAGACAACGCACCAGGAAACCTTCTCACTGGGTTTGGATTCTACAACCCATTTTGGCTGGTGGATATTGCCAACATCTGCATTGTGGTACATCTGGTGGGAGCTTATCAGGTAGTTATTTCAATTATGCTATTTTTCCATAATCAATAGTACGGAACACACATGCCATCAAATTTAGACAGGTAAGCTTAAACATCACACTCTAAGCTTTGACTCTTTAGGTGGCTCATCTAAATTCACATTAGCTTGTTCATTAGGGCAAGTTTAAACAACACATTCTAAGCTTTGACTGGTTTAGGTGGCTCATCTAAAATCACACTAGCTTTTTCAGTAGGGCAAGCTTAAACAGCATGTTCTTAGCTTTGACTTGTTTAGGTGGCTCATCTGAAATCACATTAATAGGTAGGTCCTACTGAAGAAGCTAGTGTGATTTCAGATGAGCCACCTAAACAAATCAAAGCTTAGAATATGATGTTCAAGCCAAAATAATATAGACCACCTCTGTGGGTAGATTTCAATTGCAGTCTATTTTTTGTTCTGGTTTTCATCCAAAAATTCATCAAACTTAGATCAACTTTCTGATTAGATTTCAATGACTCAAAAAGTTGGTATTATTTTGTAAGGTATTCAGATTATTTTTTCTTTCTTTTTTTAATTTAAATCCCTGACCAGTCATAAGATTGCACCAACAAATTTAGATCACCTATCTGCTTAGATTTGAATCACTATGGAAAGTTGATAATGTTATTTTAACCTTATGGAAAGTTGACAATGTTATTTTTAGGTTAGATTTCCATCACTATTGCAACTGTTTTTATTTCATGAGGACCACGATGAAGTGTTAATTTATCTGGCAGAATCCTTATGTGGGTGCTCTTTTTCTCAAATCCTATTTCCCTGAATATTTCTGCAGGTCTTCACTCAGCCTGTGTTTGCATTTGTTGAGGAGTGGTGCTCTACTACATGGCGTAATAGCAATTTCATACACAGGCAATATACAGTAAAGCTTCCAGGCTATGGTCCATTGGAACTGACCCTCTTCCGCCTGTTATGGAGGACCTGCTTTGTTATTTTCACAACACTTGTAGCCATGATTGTTCCTTTCTTCAATGATGTAATGGGCATCTTAGGAGCTCTTGCATTCTTTCCTCTCACGGTGTATTTCCCAATAGAAATGTACATTGCTCAACACAAAGTCAAGCCATGGAGCAGAAAGTGGGTGATTCTGCAGCTGTTGAGCACAGTGTGTTTTTTTGTATCACTGGCTGCCCTGGTGGGCTCAGTTGCAGGTGTCATTGCAGAGTGCCCTTCAAAACCATACTAGAAAGTAAGTTCTATATATTCTTTTCCTTCACAGTTTTCTACAAGAGAATTACATGCCCTTCAAAACCACTTACTAGAAAGTAAGTTCTATATATTCTTTTCCTTCACAGTTTTCAGAAATTATAAGTTCAAATTTAAGTACTATTAGAAGATTAATGAAAACAAATTTGATTCATTCACTTCCACCATGTTGTATTATGCAGGTCAAATCTCTTTCTCTATCACAAAGATGGATGCGGTGTTAGAATTACTGAAGAGGACATCTCCTTGTTGAAAAAGGAGATATGGTGGATAAATGATGTACATCCTCCTAGCAATAGTAATATGTTTGATTTTTACTCTTATATGACAAACTAGAAGTTTCATACTGTGGTGCACATTTTTGTGCTCACCTCCTTTGATCTTTATTAAGATATCTTGTATTTGCACCAAGCATATCATTGATTGTGAATATGTGAGCTTTGGTACTGCATTTGTTGTTTAAGTATTATGATATTTGGAGTATGTTTATAAACCTTGTTCTCATTTTTATTGCTTCTTAAGTTCTTTTGATAGATTTTATAAATGTTTCAAAAATGAAGGACCCATCTGTGAGATGTTTAGTTGTTACCGTTGTGATCTACGAATCTATGAAAAAATCTAGGGAGATTACCTTCACAGGCGTAACATCCATCTACCTCTAATCTTTCACTATTTCTATCTTCAGATCAATGATTTGACGTAAGACACCTCAGACTTTGTACTGATTAGCACTTTTATTTCCTCCGCTTACTCGCAGCCCTGGTTGGCCAAGTAATCCACCACCATTGAACTGGATTCCCGGTAATCGTCCCTTAGATCTAGAGTGGAGCAAATCACGTCGATCATTATTATGCTTAATTTCTAATTCACCACTTTACTACATTTAATAGCATTTATTCTAATCATGGAATCGCCTTTTATTACATTTAATAGCATTTACACAAATCATGGAATCGCCTTCAATGTGATGGAGTTGATTCAATTTCCCACAGCCTTCCAATTTAACTTCGTTTGTTGGTGCTCAGCGGCAGCCTTTTTTTAGACCATTTAAATGAGCATTTTCACTTCATTTATAATTATATATGTTGTATAAAAAAAACTTTGGATTATCTAGTAAGGTTCCATCGTTTCAATCTTTTTTAATCAATAATATAATATGATATATTATATAAAATAATTAATTATATTGGTGACAATTTTTTATTCTTTAAATTTTATAATATATTTAATGTTTACAACTTTTATATTGCTGAATGATTTCTGGATTCGATTGTGTGATATTTTTTTTGCATAAACATTTCGGATCACATTTCGTGATCCATCATTAGGAAAGAAGAGCACAAGGATCACGGTCTGTGATCCATCATCTTTGTGCTCTCTTTCATCCCAATGATGGATCACAAAGTGTGATCCGAAACGTTGATGCAAAAAAAATTATCACACAATCGAATGCAAAAATCATTCAACAATAACATTATGGATTGTGGAAAATTGTTATCTTTGGTTTTAACTTTTATATTATCTTGTTGATGGATCCAATTGTCATTATGACAGGCCCTATTCATATAAAGGCTCCCTCAAAGATTGAAGTGGCTATGACAACAACTTTTATTTTCATTGGGAATTCCTTTGTTGGGTTGGTTGTGGATGATCCCTTTACATTGTGCAACACCATTATGGCAAGAGATGGTGGATCCCTTGCTCCTACACTTCCTATAGATTTTGAGCAGATTCAAATTGCTTTTGTTATACATTCTCCCTCTTTGCACATGGTCCATCTTAGCTCAAGAAAATGATGGAGGTTTTCCATTCTCTTTCTCTTCAATCTTAGGATTTGGATGATGACGTATCTTGGACTTTGGTTCAAAGAAGGAAGAGAGGATTTCCTGAACATGCTTTTATGTCACATGTCTGATTTAAGAGTGTGTAGATTGCTAAGTTAGAGTTTGGTATCCTGTATATGTTGTTCCATTTTGTACTGTATATGTTGTTCCATTTTGTATTGGGTTTAAAATTCCCTTCAAACTTGAGTGGCTTTGCTTATGGGTTTTGTTGAATAGATTTTGGTTTCCATTGAATTGCATACATTTAATGCACAAAGCCCTTTCAAAACTTTTTATTTTTGTTGCATGTCATTTCATTGTTAGTTAGTTATCTCTTTGCTAATATTTTGATATTTAGTTGTGTTAGATTGGATATTAGGAGAGTATTAAGGTAATTTTCCTTAAAATGTGCATTCCATACCATCATCATGATAGACTAAAGTAACTTTTATATTTTGGGGTCCACCAAAATATTATTTATCTATGTGATAAAATATTCAACCTAATTTCATAAGATTGGTCATTTTTCAATTAGATAAATAAATTAATTTAAAAGCCACTAAATGAAGGTTTGTTAGAAAAAAATAAATACAATGGGCTCTTTCAAATGAAGTAAAAAATAGGTTAAAGTCTAGGAAAAAGAATAAATTCATGGGATAACATCAAGACTTTTGACTAATTGAAATCAATTTGTTGGATCTAAAAGGTTATCAAAAGTAAATTCTCAAACATTTAAGAAAATGATTTAATAAAATTGGAATATGGGATAAGTATAGATAACCTATCGAACTTAAAGAGATTTGAAATCTAAATAAATTAAAGGATAAACTAATTCAATAATAAATAGGATACTATGGGACCAAATTTCTTGCATTGATGAAGCTATAAACATATGTAAGTGGTAACAATTTTAAATCTAGTAAAAGAAAATAATGCATCCATGAAGCTATTGAAACCAAAACCCAAGAGAAGGGAAATCAATTTGATAAAGGAATTAGATGTGATGGATCAATCTATTAAAATTTAAATTATTTTTAAATTTATATTAAAGAAAAATAAATTAAGAACACTAAAAGAAAAAGATAAGATGAGCTTGGTGTAAGATTTGTGGATATTCAAAAGATTGGGAAAATAGTACTTAGGGAAAAATCAAAATAGATAAGGTGTGAGTTCAAAATTGCATACTTCACAATCTTCACCTTGTGTTTCTACACTCATTTTGGTGCTCATTTGCGTAGACATCTATAGGGTTTATTTTGTCCATTCCTTTATCTATGTTTCTACACTCATTTTGGTGCTCATTTGCGTAGACATTTATAGGGTTTATTTTTCCCATTCCTTTATCTAAACTTGTCACTAATATGTTTTACAAGGATTTCTAGGCTATTCCAACTACCATAAACTTACTCTAGAAATTTGGACCCCTATATCTTTCTAGAAGACATTTTTTTTGCAGCTCATTCATTTTGAAGCTCTCTCTCTCTCTCTCTCTCTATTCCAACTACCATGAACTTACTTTAGAAAGTTGGACCCCTATCTCTTCCTAGAAGACATTTTCTGCACCTCATTCATTTTGACTCTCTCTCTCTCTCTCTCTCACTCTCAAAATCTAAATCATCATTTTCTTTACCTCACCCTTCTCACTACTCTTTCAATTTTTATTTCCCATCTACCTCCTTTGATTAGCCAAGATACTCCATTAATTCAAAAAACCCTTGATATTGATATGTATCATTTCCCATCTCCTCTCCATTGCACTTGTACATGCCACCTAGCATTTGGATTTCCTATAATAATTTAGTGTTTCATATCTTACACACAACACTATCACATAGTGATCACACACCCAAAAATTATATGGATACATTTTAAGGCTATGTTAGAGAAAATTTACATATAAAATAGGCCTCTTAAGATACTCTAAACAGGTAAAACTTGTCTCATATAATAAAAAATTACTTAATGTAACATCAAAAATTAAATACCATTGAAATTTCATATTTATGTGTTGGGCTTGCTTTAGTATTGTAAAGATAATTTTAGCCTTAGCCTTGGCCCTTTCCTTTACCAAATTACCAAATTTATTTATCGCATTTTGATTCCTTTCACTAACGTACGACAGGTATGGTAATATTTTAGATTTACTCAATATATGAACACAATGCATAGATGTCTACATGACATGAGCTAGCTTCTTGTGAATTTCTAAAAGTTTAAACATTGGTTTCCTATCCAACTACCTATCATCACCTATTGTAACACCCATTTGTCTAGAAATGCATCCTACATGTATTTGAAAATGACCCTTCAACTTGCAAGGAAAACTTTTGAAAACTTATCTTTTCAAAAAAAATCTCTCCAACAATAAGGACTCTCTTGGTTGTTCTTGGTTGATCATACCTCCATTTTTGAAACTTGTTGCAATTGCATGTTCTTTGATTTTAATTGATATCTCCATGTGCTCATTTTTCTCCTATACATCATGTTGGTAGTACTGTTTTGATAAGTTATCTTTATTGTTTAAATAATATTTTAGTTTTTCCTTGGCATTTCCTTCTACATTAATATTGGAAAATATCTTTGTGACTAACACTACCCTTTATCCAATCTCATACACACTATTTTATCAATACTTATAGACCTAGGATTTGGCATTCATATCTTTACTTTAATCTTTTGTTCTTAGTCCTATATGTACATAGGCTAAGTGCACACACTTTTCTATTTCTCGTAATTTAACTACTTTTGGAAGAAAACTAAAATAGGGGCTTGACCATTCTTGGAAAGATCCTAAGTATTCACAACCTTTTTTCTTTCCCCTAGTTATAGGTTGTTCAATATCTTCCTCACACATGGATTTTTGTGCTCTTCTAACCCTTTTCAATTTCACTTATTTTTATTGGAAATAAATAAACCTATCATTATTTCGCTCTATCTTAAGTTGTTACTTGTGTTCCCTTTTATCTTATTGAACATTTATTTCCTACTGTGTAGAATAGGTTGTTTTGGGAATCAAAACTATATTTTACCAATAATATAAATTACAACATGTAATCTAGATGATAGTGCATAAAGTGGACAATGGCATGTGTAACATACCAACCCTAAATGAAGTAAAAATTTCTAAATTTACACCTTACGAGTAAATTAACTAAATAACAAGTCATTGCCATAAAAAAATTATTTTCTTTATTGAACAAGATGCATTACATAATACAACATGGATTTCCATTTCATCATAATGAATCATAAGTTACATCAATACAAGAATGCATACATTTACATACATAGCTCAAAGAGCTTTAGAACAAATAGTTGTAAGACTATCTGAGATCCTTCCTTTCAAATCTTGGTTCTTTTGTTGCCTGTAATGGAGGAGAAACATCACTAGAGCACTTTTTTTCCAACCACAGACACTTAATGTGGTCCCCCACACATTTATCATTCGATAGATGGCCCTTCCCTTTGACGAAGAGATTGGTAGAGTAACCAATAATGGCAACCAACTGAGCATAGTGTTGTGTCCTACATAACTAGAACTTGTAATCCCACTATCTCGAACTAGCATGTAATACGGGATCATAGTGAACTAACAGTGTAGTCTCGGTAGTCACACAATCCATAGTGAAGTCGCTACTTTGGCCAAAGTGTTACATTTAGTATTCCTATTAAGAGTCATCTATCACATACACTACTCAGGGCCGATTTGACTTAGGGCTATCTTAAACTATGCATAGGTATTGTCCTTCAATGGATCTTTTGTCACACCAAATTAACCTATCACCATTTTAATCTACTTGGCATAAACCTACTTAACAAGTAAGTACACAAGCTCCCTCCCATACTAGATTGACTATCCTAGGAGTAACACAAGCTTTCCTAGTTAAATTGATAACTTAGCTAAGTGTATCTCAAGTGCCTCTTGTATTCAATCATGCCTAGTATATAATATCTATGATATACACCAAACTCCTATTATGGAGTACTTACAAGCACAACATAAAAACAACATAAAAGCTTCAATTTCCTTTTCAAAGACACTCTAATACCTCTAATGCACACACTGGGAAAAGGCATTTCAAGCAATCATGGAAAACAAATCATTTCAAAGTAAATAACAAAGAAGAGATCCTCATGCCTGTTATCGCTTATCCAAATCAATGTCAGCAATGCAGCCCTCTCCAATAGTAGTTAGCTTGATAATTAGCTTCTCAAGAATGTCACAAATAACTCTACCTCACAAGTTGATAGCTTACTCCTCTCAAAAATCAATTTTTCCTCTCAACACAATAGAACACTCACAATATAAGACAAGTTTGGCTGGGAATAACATAGAAATTATGAACTACAAAAGATGTGTAATCTCTTAGGAAAGAATGTGTCCTCACTAATGAAATGGCTCAGCTATTTATAGAGTTTCCTAACAACCTCATGGCCTACAGTTTAGGCATGTAAATGGACA
The DNA here is from genome assembly GCA_007258455.2 of Sequoia sempervirens. NCBI lineage: Eukaryota > Viridiplantae > Streptophyta > Pinopsida > Cupressales > Cupressaceae > Sequoia > Sequoia sempervirens. The sequence goes on from VDFB02350029.1 coordinate 127,005, forward strand.
ACAAGCTCCATACAAAGCAGCACATGAAACTCAACAAAAAGGTGGTGAATCACTAAGCTCATACTTAGCAAAAAAACCTACAAATCGGCTTGCAGCATTGACAACAAATTTGAGACTTATTCAATCTGCATATGCTTAATTTGAATTGTCATAAAGAATAGGCATCTACAACAACTTGGATTCAAAGGTGGTGCCAAATCTATCCCTCTTCCTTCTTTTTTGGCACAGTTTTATTGCTAATAGAAACAGTCAACTTCCATTTCTTAACGGCAAACACCCATCGATTTGCATATAGGATGAGTCAACCAAAGCATTTACCATGGTTGACAAAGTCAAGGTTGATCTTTCCAAAGGCGTCAACCAAGTCTTTGCATTAATATCGACACAAACCAACAAATAACAAATGCAATACAATGTCTTATACCGCGTGTCACTTGAGTGATAATCAGTTCACAAAAACAGTAATAAGTAACTTCATACAACTTCAAAGAACATAGTCATATCAACTATTATCAACTTTCAATTTCATAGTGACTATTGACTATTATCAACCTTTATAAATTGGCTTCTATTTAAACAAATGATAGTCGATTTCTATTAACATATATAATATGCTAAATATATATTATTATATATATATATATATATTTAAATACCTTCATGTATTTATATATATGTATATAACCATTAATATATATTTACATATATATATATATAAAAGAGTATAGGCAAGATAGTATATATATAATAAACACATTATATTGAATGTATGCATATATATATGTATAAATGTATATGCCTCTATGTACACATATATGTAGGTATATCTATATCAATGCATCTATATGAGCGTGTCCATTTGCCAACATACGCATGTATCGATATACATATACATATGGATACATGTATATACTATATATGTGTGTGTGTGTGTGTGTTCACATCTGAATCACATACATCACAATCACCATCATATTGATAAGTGTTTATGTGTGTTACATCTATACATGTGCATATACATGTCGTTAGATCCATTGACATGTATGTGCATATATATACACATACTTCCACATACATCCCACTTGTCAATATAATCGTAATAGTACAAGAAAGATCTCAAAAGTTTAATAGATAAACATCACCCAATAATGCATGCAGTAGTAAACAAGACTCTCAAATATAGACATATCAACTAAGGATGACTTACTAACTACCCACAAACTAATGCAACTCAATCATTCTAATGTGGTGTGTGTATATGCTCAGATAGTTTACTTTTACCAATTACCCAACCAAGATCTTCTCCTAAGTGATACTTCCCCTTCACATGGAGGAATGGAACATATACCTGCATCCACTAACACATGCACACGACAGATAATTGTTCATAACATATGCAGTATACATAAAACATCTCCAAGAGTTAGAATAATAATTCAATAACCATCCATTCACATATATGTAGTATTTCCCCATGAATAACATCAATTGAGATAACATCAAATGAGATAACATTCATATTGATAGCAAGGTACAAGCATAATTTATTCATCTCCAAAATTTACATTACATTCATATTTACCCTATGTAGTAATAATAAATAGTAACTACACAATTGGGGTGTAACAGCATGTCACATAGATGCTCATGCATAATAATAACATCTTGGCCAAAGAGGACCATCATTTAGTTCTATGTTCCTTTATTTCTATCTTTTATACTTTTAAATTTGGTTTATTAATTTTGTAATTAATTTTCATATAATAAAGCATTTTCCAAACTAGCTCCATGTTTTAGCTTGGTAAAATACATTATTTTGCAAGTTTAAATATTTTAGGATAGTTCTAGTATGATTTTGCTCTTTCTGCAATAAAATAATAGCAAAAAAACTTCCAAAACTATTTTTTATCCTAGTTTTAGGTTTGAAAGAATTAACTTAGGAAACAAAGTACATTCTTATTTAAACAATTTTTTTGACATTACATTTTGGTGAACCCAAGCTTTATCATAAGGTACATTTATTCTTTTGGCATGTTAGATGGGGTATTAGATGACTTCATTCATGCCCCTTTTCATTATTCACCTAATAAATTAACCTATTCTATTTCTACATCAACTCATTCTTCTCAAAATATAACTAATATTATATTCATTTCTAGCTCTAAAAAAAAGCTTCAAAGACCAAAAATCATTGTATGTGGGGTACCAGATTTACCCCACCTTTGCATCCTATGATTATTTTTCAAAGTATCCCTAATGATTCCAAATATTTTGATTTTTATATTCATATTGCTCATTCTATAAAGTGTAATGTGTGTGTGACTACTAACTTCCATGCAGTAGCCCACATATAGAACATTCATAGGAACAAACAAGTAATCCATATTCTTATTACTCTTCCTCCTTCAGCTCCTCATCTTTTAGTTAAGAATACCAAATATTATGATCTTATTGAGAATATTCAAGCTACCCAAGCTAAAATATCTATTTTAGAACTAATTCAATCTTCTCCTTCTTATCATGGCATGCTTCAGTAAGCTTTACATAAGATTTGTATTTTATTTTTTCTAAGACCAATGGCATAGTTGTTTCACTAGTGTATCTATACTAAAAATATCAATATTAATTTCTAATTTATTGAAATTCCTTATATTTTGATTCAACAACAAAATAAACCTCTCCTTATCATTGTCAAAATAAAATATTAGAATAAAATGTACCCTCATTGATAATAAATGTAGTCTTGATGTATGTAGTTTGGATCTTTTGAACTATGTTAAATTTGATACCTCTTAGATCTATCCCACATATATTTCCATTAGAAGTTATGACAATATCAATCATCGAACTCTACCGCACCACAACTCTACCTATGAAGTTAAGCCACATTACATTACCTACAATAGATCATGTAATGTTGAGAATTTTTCCCTACAATATCCTCTTAGGTTGGTCATATATTAATTATATGTGTGTAGTTCCATCTACCATGCATTGATCTATTAAATTTATTCATTAAGATAAACAAATTTTATCTCTTGTGTACAAAAATCTTGGACATCATGAGCTTTATTCTGCATCTTCCACTTTTCATAATCTTATACCCTCTTCTTCACCCAAACAACTTATAATATTGTCACCTCTTGTTGATAATTACATATATTTTATTTCTTCTTCTTCTAATATGTGTGCTAGTGATTATTGGGATCATTGGACTTCACTCACTCTTTTATGTGTGGATATAAATTTGATCTCTCTTATTTCAATATCTTGATGTAATATTATATTATATTTCTTCTACATCCCAAGATTATAATCATTCTTATTATAATTATTCATCTTTCAAATCATGTGATTATATAGCTCATATCAACCATGCTACTAATGGGACTCCTCCATGTTTTTTAGAGTTATTATTCTATTGTAGCCTTGGTTTTTAAATGTTTTTAAAAATTGGATATAAATTCAATGGTCTAGGCTATAATGAATAAGGGATTAAGATATATTTAGAGTCTACACCTCATCTCTCTATTGTGGGCCTTGGTTACCAACTTCCTTTTCCCTCCAAACTTTTATGCCATCGCTTCATTGGTGTAGCCATATTTTTTATTCTTCTACTCCTTCTCTACCTTTGTTATAGCCTAACTTATTACATAATATTTTTAGTCATCTATGTCATCTTTAGATGTCTTCTCTACTAATGAATCTCTAGATAAATTTCTTGGTGTTTTTGTTGATGTGTATTCAATCATATTCCCTTAATATCTCAATGCACATGCATACTTTAGTGAGACCATCATGTTATCTAGTGATCATGTACTATCTTATAAAATCCATACTAAGATTCTAACAATTCCAAATGATAAATACCATAGTATCCTCTTAGTTGGGGATACTATCAATGTTCTCCTAGATCCTCATGATCCTAAAAAGGCTATTGAAATTAAGGAATGTATATCATTGGAATATTATTCTTCACATTCCTAACTCTTACATGACTTCCCAAAAACCTTTTCTTGGTCATATGAAGATATGTCAAGCATAAAATTTGAGATTATGGTCCATAACATAGTTCTATATCCTAAAATACACCCTATAAAATAAATAAATGAAAAATATATCCCAACATGGCCTTGATGGTCAAGGTTGGTATTCAAAAGCTTATGAAAGTTGGTTTTATCTACCCTATTCATTATTCACATTATATTTCTAACATGGTGGTTGTCACTAAACTTGATGATTAAATTTGTATTTATATTCACTTTGTGATCTCAACAAAGCTTCTCCTAAAGATGACTTTACACTTCCCAACATCAACATAATTGTTGACTCAACTACATGCCATGCACTTCTTTTTTATAGATGGCTCCTTAGGTTACAACAAAATTATTTTCAATCTACTTGATCAATTCAACCTACCTCTATAATATTGTGGGGAACATTTTGTTATATGATCATGCCTTTGGGATAAAAATTTCTAGTGCAACTTAACAATGGGCCATGACCCTCATCTTTCATGAATTTATCCATAGCATTCTTGAAGCTTATGTCAACGATATTTTGGCTAAGTTTGTCCTTTACCAAGATCATGTACCTAATATATGTCTTTTTTTTAATGCAATCTATATAATCATGTGCTTGAACCCTCAAAAGTGAGTATTAAGCATGTTGATAGTAGTAAAATTCTTGGTTTTATTATATCTGATTGTAGCATTGAGGGTCACACTAAAAAGATAGATGTTATTGTCAATATGCCACCACCTTGAAATATTTCTCATCTTCATATCCTTCATTGGAATATTTAGGTCATTCATCCATTCATCTCATAGTTGGTGGATCATACTTCCCCTTATGCATCTTAAAAGGACGTCCATTTTTCTTGGAACACAAAGTGTCAAAAGACTTGATGATCTTAAAACCTATTTGTCTAATTCCTTATTCTAATGCCTATCATTTCTATATGTCCTCTTATAAGATTTAAAATTCTACTTCATCTCATGCCTTTCTTAGAATTGTGAATAACACAAGATGTAGGATCAAACAACGAAACAAAGGAACCTTCCACATAAGAGATCTGCAAAATAAAGATTTTCTATATCATCAACAAGAAAGACTTACAGAATGAAAAGTTGCCATGAATCTCAAGAGAGATATTATAATTAGGGTTGATTGCTTTATAGGAGAAACCATAAATGATAAATGGATTAGATCATGACAAGTGTTAACCTCTCATGTAATGAGATAGAATTATCTAATAATAGCTCACATTCGTTAACATTAAAAATACTCCTAAGTTTAGCTTAAGTGCATGAGAATAAATTAGATTAATAGTCAATTAAAGATTAATTAATTATTAGCTAATGCAATATTACTCTAACATGTCCCTTAAGATGAAATTAGGGATTAGCTAAAAACCCTAAAATACCAATGCATAAAAAGAAAATAAAGCTTGATGGGTCCCAACAAACAAGACTTGATAAGGTACCCATGTACAACCAATCTATTCTCTCACAATTGGAGAAAGGGAGAAAAAATCATGGGAAAAACTCCTCTCCAAAAGAGAGAAAGGTGAGTGAAGGACTAAAAAAGCCTCCAAGCCAGTGTGAAGGACTAAAAATCCTCCAACCAAAAACCAAAGTCCCAAAAAAGAGGAACATGAACATCTTTGAAGCATGAAGATGTTGTAGAAAATTGTCAAATGATGATTGATATAGTGCCGAAATAAATAACCTCCTCTGAAAAATGATGATCAAGATCAAGAAGATAATAATCTTCATGAGTTTCCCCAACAACACTACTTGAATCATATGGAAAACAAAGTAAAACATCTGGAACTCAAAGATATAAATGGTGCAAGTACCAAAATTTTGAAGAACACTGAACAAATGAAAAAGGAAGGTCACCTCCAAAAATAGGAATGCAAGAGTTTCCATATGGTAAATGCTCCATCTCACTGAAATGCATGGATAACAAACCAATGTATCTGCCTAGTACGAAACAAAAATAGATACATATCTCACTCCAATGCAAAACCGAGGAAGCATTAGCACCAATAGTAAAACCCCCCCATAATGCTGACAAGGGAGAGCTAAGATAAATCTAGTAAAACTTTGTCATCAAGAAGTGCAAGAAGGAGAACGAAGAATATCTAAACATGCACAAAAGAGTATCAGTAAATGAAAGGGTGTGCAAACCAAGATACACGCGTGAGGCATGAATCACTGGGATTTGATGTCGTCGTGGAAGGGGCACTCATTTGATAAAGATGCGATGGAAAAGAAAAATGCCTACACAACCCCCCCATGACACTTTATATCATAGTGTGTGTACAAAAGGCATAAAAAGATATGAGAAATTCCCAAAAAGTATACATCAAAATGTCCCTTTATCGCAGTGTGTACAAAAGAGAAATTGCATGGAAAATATATCTATAATGCCCAAAGAGAACAAAAAATTATAAATACATGTAGAACATCCTAAAACAAGTCATCCCATGCAAACATAAAGATTTCAAGAGATAAAATGTCCAAGTAATTCACCATAATGTGAAAATACAAAAAACTTATAAAATGTACCTGGATAAAGGGTCATCCCACAATACTGTGTTCCACTTTTTGGCCAAAGTAGGACATTGAAATCAACATTTTTGACCAAATTTTCACTTTATGAAACCTATAGCAACTAAACCATTAAAAATGTGGAGATGATGCGAACTAGTTATTTGTGAGGATTTATGTGTAGATTCTAAATATAATTTTTTTAAAATTAGAAATCAATTGTGATTTTTTTTATGTAACTTTCAATAACTTATTTTTTATAGTACACAACATTTTGAAATAGTGATGTTTATGTCATCACACATAAATTTTTTTGTTGAAAGTATAAAATTATAATTTTTAAAATTTAGATGTGTAAAATTAATATCTAGTGCTTGGATAATTTTTCATAATCTTTACTTACATTTTTTTAAAATTATTTTTCGAATTCGAAGTAATTATAAGATGGATGTAAGTGTATGTCGTCACACATAAGTTGTTTTGTATGTATTTAATTTTTTTTTCTTTGGCTAAAACAAGAACATCAATACCTAGGACACACATATTTTTTAGAATTTTTTCCCTATTTTTCTATTTTTCTATTTTTCTATGTGTGTGAAACAAATACCTTGATGTTTGGTCAAAAACTTACATTCACAAGAAATAAAATATAAATATAATAATAAAATTGAAAATATTCAAAATTATAATTTTTGGAAAGCTTATAATAATAGTTACATACTTACAAATATAATTTCTAAATGACTTTATTTGATCCCTCAAAAGGTAAATAAAAAGTGGTTTTTTTGTCACCATTTTGATAGGTGCAAAGGACACTAGTAGAATGACTATTACTCTGTTCTTTTTTCTTTCGAATTTGATCATAATCCATAGAGCTTAAGCCCCCCTCATGGGACCCCTACCTAAGCAGGCCATTTGGCCGCCTAGGTTGCTTGATGCACCAAAAATACCTATTGTGTGGAAGGCATTGGATCTCGGTGCAATCTTAAGGCCTTCACATATTTTATAAAAAAAATTAAAATTTACATTCTTTAACTTTTATTACTCATTGTGTTAATGAATCATTAATGTTTTTAACTATGATTTGAAGCCAATTTGATTTTCCTGTTGTGTTAGCATGTCAAATGTATTAAAGAGCAATTGTGGTCAATTTCACTAATAAAATATGATTTAAACAATCCAATTGCATTTTGAGGGCTATCTTTCATTTCAAAACACAAATAAAGATGACTAAATAATTAGTCACACAAGTATAAATGACTAAATAATTAGTCACACATAAAAATTAGACAATGTGATATTAAAGTGGTTAATTAAAAAAAATTGAATTGAGGGAGTGTATTGTATTATAATATAATATAATAATAATAATATATTATATTACAATACAATATATTATAATAATAAATTATAATATAATATGATATTATATAATATATATTATTATATAATATTATATTAAATCTAATATTATATAATAATATAATATTATATTATTATTATATATATAATATATTATATAATAATACAATATAATTTTTATATTATAATATAATATAATATTTATATTATATAATATTATAATATATTTAAAAGTGAGATTTAATTTTAAAATCAAAATCAAATGAAGTAAAGAAATGAAGTAAAGAAGCGAGAAAGTGGGCGATGGTATTTGATTTTTCTAATAAAAATTATAAAAAGGTACCTATTTTCTTTAATACAATGTGAAAAATCATCCATTTGGCCTAAGGTAATGAAAAAACCCTAAATCAAAAAGAAACCGAGCCCTAATCTCATTTCATTTTTCACTTGTATTTTTGGAGAAAACTCAACACTGCCATGCCTGGGTAGGATTTGAGAGTGGAATGGTGACTCATTTTGTTGTTTCTGATAATTTTCCTGAAAAAATCTTGTAGAGGTAAGTCTTTGGTTTTGAAACTGAAATTTATTCTCCATTTTGAAGCATTTTATCGAGCTCACTTGGCCGCAACTGAGTATTTTTCTATTGTATTTCCTTTGCTTACCATTTGTTGATATCTCTCCTCTTTGTTTGATCGCCATTGGAGTATCTTTGAGGCTCATTTCTGAATACTTTGGAGGGTATCTCCTTTACAACAATCTTGTGTAAGTTTCATTATTCTTATCTTTTAAATTTCTATGAGAATAGACTTGATTCGAGCTCAGTAGAGGCAATATGATAAAAACCCTTGTATCTCCCTACACAAATCTTGATGGGTTACTTTCTTTCTATAGAAAATGTAAAACTTTGCACTCTCAACTTACTATTTTCATTATTTTGAGGGCTTTTTGTGTTGTAATGGTCGTGACCTTCATAGCCTTCTGGGTATTTTTCTTTCTATTCATTTTCTCTTCCTCATGGTTGTGTGGTAGAGACCCAATACTCAATAAAACAAAGTTTTGTATACTTGATGTTTCCACAAAGGAAACTCCAAAAAATATATAAATGGTATGCCTTGAAATTATTTCTTTAATTTTCTTTTATGTTCTTCATCCAAGTAAAGTGTCTGATTGTGAATGGGATGAATGACAGATTGGACAGGAGTAGCCAAAGTGTGTCCAAATTCCCAAGAGAGCACCTTCATAACTAAGAGAATTATTATATTTATTGGAAATCTTGATTTTAATAGAGGGCTTTGTTTTAGCTTCTTTCCACTTAATATCACAACTTTTGGCATTTCTTGAAATCTCTGGCCTATTTTCATTCATTTTTAGATTTTGTTCTTGAAGTAGATTTTGTAGATAATCTAGGCTTGTATTCTTGAACCCATTTTATTCTCACAGTGCTTTCAATAATTTCGAGCACATTCACAGCTTCATAGTGTATCTTCCATTCATGGTTGCAGTCACTGCTGATAATATACATTTAAGTTTTTTTTGAAGGTTTTAGTTTTTCTTAAATAATTTTATTAGAGAGTTTTAGTTATCAAGAGACATTCTAATAATTTTTTTAGTTTTTCTTAAATAATTTTACTACTAGCTTAGTTTTTTTTAAGCAATCTTTTTTGTAGTTTTTCTTTCTCATTAGAAAAGAAAAATTAAAAAAGAAAGGTTGATTTTATATCTAAATTAGTAATTGTTAAATTAGAAATTAGAATTTAATTTAAATTTAGATTGAAATTTATGTTTTTAGTTTTTTTTTTAATAATTTTAGTTATCAAGAGACATTCTAATATTTTTTTTCGTTTTTCTCAAATAATTTTATTACTAGCTTAGTTTTTTCGAATCAATCTTTCTTTTTTAGTTTTTCTTTTTTATTAGAAAAGAAAAACTAAAAAAGAAAGGTTACTTTTATATCTAAATTAGTAATTGTTAAATTAGAAATTAGAATTTAATTTAAATTTAGAATGAAATTTATGTTTTTAGTTTTTCTTAAATAATTTTATTACAATAGAATTTTAGTTATAAAGAGACATTCTAATATTTTTTTTAGTTTTTCTTAAATAATTTTATTACTAGCTTAGCTTTTTTGAAGTAATCTTTCTTTTTTAGTTTTTCTTTTTTATTAGAAAAGAAAAACTAAAAAAGAAAGGCTACTTTTATATCTAAAATAGTAATTGTTAAATTAGAAATTAGAATTTAATTTAAATTTAGAATGAAATTTAAGTTTTCAAGATATTGTGGTGATTTGATTTAAAAAATAATACAATAATTGAATCCAAAATATAAAAAGTAGAGATTATTTCTTTTGTAAATACATTTCTTTTGCAATATCACTAATTCTATGTATTTTTTATTTATTAGACTTACTTTGATAATCTAGTAATATATTTAAGATATTACTTTGATAGTTATTCTTTTGCAAATGCATTTCTTTTGCAATATCATTAATTCTATGCATTTTTATTTATTTAAGATATTCATTGTTTATAGCTATTTAGTAATATGTTTATGGACAGTACATAGCAAGAAGATATTGCTTTGATAAATTAGTAATATTTAAGATATTACTCTAATATTAATTCTTGTGCAAATGCATTTCTTTTGTAATATCATTAATTCTATGCATTTTTATTTATTAGACTTACTCTAATGCTTATGGGTATCTGCTTTTACGATATTCATTGTTTATGCTACCTAGTAATATGTTTATTTTTTGATTGTGGATAGTTACAAAGCAAGGAGAAAATGCAAAACTAGTGCCTTACTAGATGCATTTACTGCCCATCTCATGTGCAATAATGGCATCACTGAAGACATACATTCACACCATTTAGTTTTAGTTTTTTTTCAATTTTAAAATTATAATAAATCAACAATTTGCATAGTACAAAATATTTTGTATTCAAAACTCTATATATAGAGTTCTTTGTAACATAATTTATATACAGTTTGAATATATAGAGAATTATTTTCCAATGTTGTTTTAATCCCAAATTTGTTGAAGTTTTAATAACATAAAATCTTTAAAGTTTTATATTATTCAATCACAACAAAATTTTCTCTTGGTTTCCAATTTCATAGACTAGTTATTGTAATAACATTCTTCAAACATAAGAGTTTGCATACACATCTGAAAGCATTAGTTCATAAATGACTAAATAAATGATTAACATGACTAAATAAATGACTATAATGACTACCATGACTAAATAAATGACTACCATGACTAAATAAATGACTACCATAACTAAATAAATGACCAGTTAACAATAATCAATGACTAAATTAATGACTAAATAAATGAATAAAATAATGACTAAATAAATCACTACCATGACTAAATAAATGACTAATTACCAACAATCAATGAGTAAATTAACGACTAAATCTATGACTAAATCACTGACTAAATCAATGACTAGATAAATGACTAAAATAGTTTAGTCATAAATTTGGTCGTGTTATAAATGATCGGCAATAAACTACTAATGGTCATGTGACCACAATTAGTCATTTATATGCAATTTTTAGTAGTTTGTTTAGTCATATATTTTTGTTTTTGTACTAGTGGGAGACTCCGTTGTGGGTATGATTGTAGTATAGAAAAACGTACACCTTTACATTTTCACACTATATTTGGGTCCCTTAATTTAATTGGACTTAATTAAGTCTCTATTTGGCTCAATTATGCATTTAAAGGCCTAATTAATCTTATTTTTTGAAAGGGGAACCTGTATTAAACAATTGCAAACATTAATTAAATTACCTTGAAAATTGAGTGTCCTGGATTTAGGTCCTAAGACCCATTCGTCCAAGGGTGACTGGGTCCTCCTTAAGTTGAGGGTCTCAATTTTAATATGTTTTTGGTGGCAATTTTATGATTCAAATTCAAATTGCAATTTTTTTCCTTTGATGTTTAATTATCGAGAAATTAGAAAATCACCTATAAATACATAGTTATTTTATCAATTCAAAACATCTAGCATTAAGGAAAATTTCACAAGAGCAAATATTATTGCCAAAAGTATTCAAGAGCATCTTTATTAATCTTCTACATCATCATTCAATATCTCAAGCATCATATCAAATTTATTTTCATCTATGCATGTTTTTGGAGCTAACATTGTGATGTAGGTTTCAAATATTCAAGTCAAAATTCAAGCATCAAGATCAACATCCAATCAAGACATTTCATGCAATATCAATACCTTGGAGAGATGTGTTGGATTTCAGTCCTCAAATGATCTCCATTCAAATTTTTGGTGAGTTACAACATAGCATTGTTCATTCATTATTCCTTCCATTTATGACTTCATTTCATTTCAAGGTTTAATTACCAAACTCTAGGGTTTGACCAAGGCAAACCCTTATTCACTAAAAAAGAATATTTTTCTACTCTCTTTGTGTATGTACAGGTTCATAAATGAAGAAGGATTGAAGTGGAAGATCTCAAAAGTGCAAAAAAAATTGCAAAAGTTATCAAAGTTTTAAAGTTGTCAAAACCACAAAAACTTAGATCCTAAATTCATTTTTGACTTTTTTGTAGTGAAACCTGTGGGAAAAGGAATCTCAAATCCATCACTAGAGGCTCCCAAAAATTGAGGAATTTTTTTGTACAAAGGCTCATTCACCATTTCTAGACACTCAACAATAGCTTTTGGTGACAAGTTTTTAGTGTCTTACCTTCTTCAAATCTGTCAGAAGTTTGTTGTTTATGTTAGAGTTATGCTTAATCTACATGATTCAAGTCTTATATTGCATATTTGAGTTCATTTACTATTTTATTTTTTATCTCCCAAAAGTGTTGTTTAGGAAAATATTACCCTGTCCTCAATCATAAGGAAATTTGCAAGATCTCCAATTAGGTTGATTCACCTAGGGTTGAAAGTCAATCCTACCATTGAGGGATCTCATTCCCTAATGAAATAGGAGAAAGACAAGTTCCTTACACCCCATTTTTCCCATTCTATTTTTAATAAATTATTGGTGACCCCTCGCTTGATGAACCCATTTTTCATCATTTCATTTTGGTGAACTCAACGTTCTTGCACTATAAACTTTCTGATTTGGAGTTCATAAAAGCCCTAGATCTAGGATTTGCAACAATTTTCATTACATTGCATTAGTCTGCATCTCATTTAGAGTATTAAATTTGCATTTTTCATTATTTAAAATCTAAAAAATTAAAAAAATTGCATGCATATTACATTGATTTTGCATGGTACTTGCATATTAGTGTACTTTTTAGTCATTTACATTCATAAATTTAGTCAAAATTGTATTTCAAAAAGTGTCACTTTTTTCATCATTTGTCATTAATTTCATTTGCATTAGGACACCTAAATCTAGAAAATTGTATCACTGAAACCATAGTCTGCAATCTAAAACTAGGAATTCAAACATTAACTTAGAAATTCAAGCTTTCATTTTTCAAATCCCTGACCTAGGACCCATTCACCCTAGGGTGAATCAGTCCCTGTATAGGTGTTATTTCAATATTTTGGGAAATAATTTGTCTTTGTTTGCTTTGTTTTCTTCTACTATTAAATCTATGTTTTAGTTTCAGAAATCAAAAAATTATGTACTTTCTCGCATTAAGTTCTATTTGTCAAATTGAGTGCATTGTTTGAAATTAAAATTTTCATTAAAAAAAATATCATTTTTCAAGTTTTTGCATAGCATAATCAATAAATTATCTTGTTTCAAATCTAAAAATTGTAATTTAATCTTTTTACATGTACTTGCATTGTGGTTCATACTTTTTGGTGTTCATTGCATTTGCATCTAGTACCCTTTCTCCATTTTAGGTGCACTTAGGTTTGGTGAAACTTGTATGAGCTTCACAACCTAGTGTCTTATTACCAATACTTTAGTGAGACGTAGTTTGAGACTCATGTCATACCACACTACTACATTTGTCATTGATCTTGAGTTTTCCAACTCTTTCACTCATAGTGTTGATACTAGTCAACCCATTATGGACCATAGCTTTGATACCACATTTCACATGACCACCTTACCCACAACCAATGTGATTGATGTTGACACAATGGTTGCTAATGTCCCTGAAGAAAACCTAAAAAAAATGGATGAAGCATTAGAAAAATTGCAAAACTTTGGAAATTCTGAAGACATTGCTAGCACTATAGTTCCTATCATAGATAACATGAGGAAAATGTTTGATAATGAACAAGGAATAGAAATTTTGCATAGCCTATCTTATGTCATTAATAATCACATGTGTGGTAATGAGGATTATTCTATGTTCAACTTCATTGATGTTCAACCTCGTAAGGGCCAAACCAACTTCTCTATGAACATTGCTTTCTCACAAAATGACATAATCAAACATGCACCCAATGGTCCTCTTTACATCGTTGGAAGAATCAATGAAAATCCTATTAATGGGATATTAATTGATCTCGTGTGTGTAGAGAATGTGATCATCAAGGAATTCTTAATTATGCATGAACTTTATCAATATTCTTATGAACAATCAAAAGCGTGGATCAAAACATATAATAGTTTTGCTTTCCCTACGATAGGTTCAATCACTCTTTCTTTAAAAGGGGTACTGAAACAATTGAATGTCTCATTCTCCATCATCCCATTGTCAAACCAATTTCGTGTGAAGCTTGGTTACCCATGGCTACACTCCATGAATGACATCCCTTTAGTAGTGCATAAATGCTTAAAGTTTCCATTTGGCAATGACATCTTTACTATGCAACATAATGGCTTTAATCTTGTGTCTTCCCATGAGAATTTATCATTAGATTTCTTTTGGCCCTCGAACCTATGGAACCTCTTAAACCTCATGAGGACTTCTTTTTCAAATCTTATCAAAATTTCAAGGAAAATTGCATAGCAAAATTATCCCTTAGTAACATGCTTCAACCCATGATTGAGCCTCCTATCATTGATGAAACCATGATTGAACCAAAATCCCTTCCAAGTAACCAAGACCAACCCATGAAAAATATTTTTCCTATTTATAAAATACCAAGAGATAACCATATGAGTCTTGTTATGCCTCCTAAGATCAAACAAGTTTATAAAGCTAAAGAGAAAGTGGTTGAACAACCTTCCATGGTTCCTTCTATTCCTCCTCTGTGGGAAGAAAAGAAACCAATGGTTGATAAACCCACTCCTAGACAATCACAACTTTAAAATCATGCAAGAAGTAAAAATGCTAAAGAGCGTAGGCATAGACATGTGATTTCTCATAAGTTAAAAGAAGAGAATAAAACAAAAAATCAAGATCAAAATTTAACTCAAACAAAGCATAATGATTCTCCACCTTTGGCACAACAACAAACACATGAAACATCTTTGGACATTGTCATTAGGCCTCCAGTTGTGATTAACTTGGATGATAATGATGAGATTGCTAAGATTGATGAGGAAATGTATAATGAGCTAAATTTATTGTTTTCCTCTTCCATGAGCTTAGATGATAATAATTGTGATGATCCTCTTAACAAGAGTGACTCACCACATGTTGAACCTAGTGATGCTCCTAATATAACACTTATTGTTTTCCCTTTGGCTATTTGTCTACCTTCCGCATATGATGAACAAGATTGGGATGTGGATCACCTGCTATACGTTGGCTCACATGTGCCATACTAGTCTTTGCTTTCTTTTCTTTGTGATTGCATGTGTAATGTGATCCCTTGTATAGTGCAGCTTGGTTTTTCTTTATATGTTTTTGAGCCTACTTTGGATGACCCTTGTCAGTCTTTTGGTGCAAGGATACAAAGGAAGAAAACCTGTAGTGACATTCTTCTATTTGTATCTTCATTCTTCTATATGTCGTACACCTTTCACCTGTATCTTTTGTCTTATGTTTTCCTTTTGGGGATGACACAAGGCATTGAGACATTTAGGTCTCTTCCATGTTGACCCAAAAGCTTTTCTTTGTTTTCACTCTCTATGTTTCATTCCTCCTTTGTGCTCATTGTTCCATGAATTATTTGGGGAATGATGATGGTTCCAAGCTCGATTATATCATTGCAGCAAAGAAATAGCGCTAACCCCAAATCTGTGGATCCCTTATGTGTTATTTTAGGATTGCATATGGGCGGCAACCCTTCTTTCATGATGTAGCTCTATTTAGAAACATATGTTTTACATAGGGCTTTCCAAATAAAGATCACATGTATTGACATTTATCATGTTCTACTTTAAAGTGATTGCTCACAACATGGTGTTTAACATTTTTTTAAAAGTGGGGGCATGTGTGTCCCTGCTCATTGTTTGCTTCAAAGTGTAGTCTTCTTACTTCACGTGATGTTTCTTCTTGGTGGTGATATTGGGTTTGATGTCATTCAAGAGTGTGACCTTTCTTGGCATATTCCATTCCTCTTAGTGGTAATGCTATGACTTGCATTCCCTAAGTTGCGAATCTGTTATCCTCGACTAGTCCTCTATTGGTGACATTAAGCAACTTGCTAGCCTTGTGATCATTTTTGTGGCACTTTATCAAAGTTATTAGGAGGTATAAATTTTAGTATGGTTTACGTATGGGAGCCTATAGACCAGACATGACTTTCCCATTAGCCACCCTTTTGGGGCTTACCTAGTGGACAACGGATTTCACTAGCCCATGTGAGTATATTTTGTTTACATAGTGGACAGTGGGCTTCCACTTGTGAACATTTTTTTGGAAAAAAAATAAGGCTTTATCCACTCTTTCTCTTTTCTCTTTGCATCAATTTTGACATTGTATGTTGGTGTATCTTGTATTGTTGATGTATATCATACATATATGTGTGTTCCTTTGTGCTTATGTTGGTTTACCATGGGATGTTGATCCTGGAGGTTTGTGTAACCTCCTTGATCTTTGTCATCCTATCTCACTAAAAAATTTACACTTGGACCCCTCTTGTCACTTATTAGTCTACTTTAGTGTGAGTTTGAGTGTAGGGCTCATCATCTCACTAAAGTGGGGGAAAAATTAGTGTAGAAAAATGTACACCTTTAAATTTTCACACTATGGGTACCTTAATTTAATTGGACTTATTAAGCCTCTAATCAAGGCCCAATTATGCATTTAAAATCCTAATTAATCTTGTTTTCTAAAATGGGAACCTGTATTAAACAATTACAAACATTAATTAAACTTCCTTAGAAATTAAGTGTCCTAGATTTAGGTCCTCCGTAAGTTGAGGATCTCAATTTTTAATATGTTTTTGGGGGCATTTTTATGATTCAAATTCAAATTGCAATTGTTGGCCTTTGATGTTTAATTATCAGGAAATTAGAAAATCACCTATAAATACATAGTTATTTAATCAATTCAAAACATGATCTAGCATTAAGGAAACTTTCACAAGAGAAAATATTATTGTTAAAAGTGTTCAAGATCAGATTTATTAGTCTTCTACATTAGCATTCAAGATCCCAAGCATCATGTCAAAATTATTTTCATCTATACATTTTTTTGGAGCTAACATTGTGATGTAGGTTTCAAGCATTCAAGTCAAAATTCAAGCATCAAGATCAACATCCAATCAAATAATTTCATACAATATCAAGACCTTGGAGAGTTGTGTTAGACTTCAATCCTCTAAGGATCTCCATTCAAGGGTTTGGTGAGTTGCAACATAGCATTATTCTTTCATCATTCCTTCCATTTATGATTTCATTATATTTCAAGGTTTAACTACCAAACTAGGGTTTGACCAAGGAAAACCCTTATCCACCAAAAATGAACATTTTTCTCCTCTCTTTGTGTATGTTCAAGTTCATAGGTGAAGAAGGATTGAAGTTGAAGATCTCAAAAGTGCAAAATTGCAAAAGTTGTCAAAGTTGCAAAGTTGTCACAAAAAGTTGTCAAGACCATAGAAACTCATATCCCGAATTCGTTTCTAACATTTTTGTAGTGAAACCTATGGGAAAAGGAATCTCAAATCCATCACTATAAGCTCCCGAAAAATTGAGGAAAATTTTTGTACAAGGACTCATTCGCATTTTTGTACACTCAACAAACAGCTTTTAGTGACAGGTTTTTAGTGTCTTACCTTCTTGAAATCTATCAGAAGTTTGTTGTTTCTGATAGAGTTATGTTTCCTCTACATGATTTAGGTCTTACATTGCAAATTTGGGTTCATTTACTATTTTATTTTTATCTCCCAAAAGTGTTGTTCAAGTAGATCTTACCCCATCCTCAATCATAAGGAAATTTGCAAGATATCTAATTAGGTTGACTCACCTAGGGTTGAAATTCAATCCTACCATTAGGGGATCTCATTTCCTAATGAAATAGGAGAAAGATAGGTTCATTACACCCTATTTTTCCCATTCTATTTTTAGTAAATTATTGGTGAATCCTCGCTTGATGAACCCATTTTTTCACCATTTCATTTTGGTGAACTTGAAGTTCTTGCACCATAGAATTTTTTATTTGAAGCTCATAAAACCCTAGATCTAGGAATTGGAATGATTTGCATTACATTGCATTAGTTTTCATTTCATCTAGGGTTGTTAAGATTGCATTGTTTTTCATCTCATTGAGGGTTTTAAATTTGCATTTTGCATTATTTAAAATCTAAAAAATCTAAAAATTGTATGCATATTACACTGATTTTGCATAGTACTTGCATATTAGTCTATTTTTAGTCATTTACATTGACAAATTTTGTCAAAATTGCATTTCAAAAAGTGTCACTTTGTTAATCATTTTTCAATTAATTTCATTTTCATTAGGACATCTAAATCTAGAAAATTTTGTCACTAAAACCATAGTCTGCAATCTAAAACAAGGAATTCAAACATTAACTCAAAAATTCAGGCTTTCATTTTTCAGATCCCTGACCTAGGACCCATTCGCCCCAGGGTGAATCAATCCCTATATAGATGCTATTTCAAATTTTTGGGCAGTAATTTGTCTTTTTTTGCTTTGTTTTCTTTTGTTGTTAAATTTGTGTTTCAGTTTCAGAAATCAAAAAATTCTCTACTTTCTCGCATTAAGTTCAATTTGTCAAATTGATAACATTGTTTGAAATCAAAATTGGCATTAAAAAAGACATCATTTTCAGGTTTTTGCATAGCATAATCAGTAAATTATCTTGTTTCAAATCTGAAAATTATAAAATCTTTTTACATACTTGCATTGTGATTCATACTTTTTGGTGTTCATTGCATTTGCATAGTACCCTTTCTCCATTGTGGGTGCACTTAGGTTTGTTGAAACTTGTATGAGCTTCACAAACTATTGTCCTATTACCAATACTTTAGTGAGACGTAGTTCAAGACTCCTATCATCCTGCACTACTACATCCATTGTTGATCTTGAGTTTTCCAACTCTTTCACTCATAGTGTTGTTACTAGTCAACCCATTATGGACCATAGCTTTGATACCACATTTCCCATGACCACCTTACCCACAACCAATGTGATTTATGTTGACACAATGGTTGCTAATATCCCTCAAGAAAACCTAAAACAAATGGATGAAGCCTTAGAAAAATTGCAAAACTTTGTAAATTATGAAGACATTGTTGGTACTGCAGTTCCTATCATAGATAATAGACCCCACATATTTTGTTTCTTGTTTTAAAAAAAAATGATATAAAAAATATCAACAGTTGGGATGAGAATAAATTGTTCAAATTAAACGGATAAAAAAATTTGTTTAAATTAAATATTAGAATTGGTATAACTTTCAAATTTAACAAGTAATGTCATAGTCAGGTGTATAAAGTGAAGTATGAGATGTTAGGATCACTATGTTGATGTTGTCTTCTCGGGTTATGAAACTAAACATTGTACATAAATAATTGAATAATTAGACAAACTTAGGTTTAACAATTAAATAAAAAGAATATTTTAGTTTTGGAGAATTTTTATATGTAAATCAAAAATAAATTTGGAAAGTAATTAATTGTTCAATTTATTTTTAAATTAATGAGTTATAGATTTATGGTTATTCAATTACTTAATTCCTTTAGTCTTAGTGATAGTATGCTAGTTGTACTCTATGTTAGAACGTAAAATAACTTCATGAACATATTTATCTCCCTTAATATTTCTTTCTTTTAGACTAAATAGTTTCTCTTAGTTAGAGGTAATACTAAAGTTAACCCTTGACTAGTTTGTCACTTCCACTCTCATTCATTGTGCAGAATGTTTATGATGAAATCAATAACTTGATGCCATCAGAGGTGTGAATTGTTGAAAAATGAGGTGTTTTCTTAGCTTAATACTCTGTAAAACTTTAATATTGTTGTTCTAAGTAAGTCTTTTCTTTGTTACATAAATTCTTTGTGGATGATTATCTTGATTAATCCATTTTACTGTTGTAGAATGTAGAGAGAATTATATAGAAGAACTAGACAAGATAATAGAAGGATCACACAAGATATACTGTGGAGAAACCCTTTCGGGAAAAAACTCCACCAAGAATTATTCTATTATTCAATCTTTGAATTACAATAGCTCCAATTCTTGCTTGAGAATGCTTCTTCTGTCTTCACCAATCTTCTTCACAACCTGCAATAACAATTCTCACAACTCTATTCAACTTGAATGAGATATATAGACAATATGCAACCTTGTAATCTCCAAATGGTGATAATTACAATGCATAAGATCAAGCCCTTGAAAAGGTACGCCATATTCCTTCAAGTTGAGTTATTCAGTGAAGACTAAAGCTTACAACATGTGTTTCATGCATTTGAGTGTCCCAAACTGAAGCTACAACTTCTCCTTCACTTCGGTGATAATTCCAAAGCTCTTCCTCAAAGTTGGCACCCTTAAGTAAAGCTACTTAACTGAGCCTTCAGAAATATCTTATCATGCATGAGAGGTAATTCCAATAAAGCATCTTGGGTGCCCACGTTGGCTTCAAGTGCTTTATAGTTAACTAAAAAATTTACTCAACACCATTTCCAAAGAATGGTCATCCCTTGTTAACTAGAGGTAGTCCCTGTTATCTGTCATACAACTCAATGTTATTAGCCATGCATTACAAGTTAACTGAAGCTAACAACATGCAACTCAAAATAACCAACATGCATGCAACTGAAGATAACTAAACTGAACTGAACTGAACGAACTGAATTGAACTGAACTAAACTAAACTAAACTGATTCTGAATGAACTAAACTAAACTGAATTGAAGAACTAAACTGATATGAACTGATATGAACTGAACTTAACTGAACTTAACTGAACTTCAAGCATGCAAACATCAAATCCTAACTCCTAGGATCTTTACATGCATTCAAAAGTGTTAACTGTTACTTCATATAGTTAACTGGACACAAGGTGAGTTTCACCTACCATGTGTGCACCCACATGCTCCTATTATTTAGGAATAACTACAAATGTCAATTTCATGATTTATTTCATCCAAATAATTAATCTCATCCTAATCTTAGTGTTGTTGAACACATTCCAAGAATCTAGGAGATACATGAAATAATTAATGTTTAGGATTTGCAATTAAATGGCAACCTATTTCCAACATTCCCCCACTTGACATTATACATTGCAATTATTTTAAACAAGGAATAATAAAACAAGTACAAGTCTCAAGGCCAATGGCCTTCTTGCACCAACTAATCAATCCATGCTAACTTCAAATGCAACCTGCATAATCATGAAGCTTCCAAGCAAATGATTAAAACCAAGAGAACTTATCTGTATGGTTTCATAAGATAATCTGTAACATTAATTAAAGTGTTAACTTTTTCAATTAACACCTTCCCATTATCAACCAAACCATTACCTTTCCCAAGCCTCTGTAACCAAACCACCTCTTTAGAAGCATGCTAAACCACCGAGTGTGTTGAATTCACATTCAACCAAGGTGTAGGCTCCTCGGTCTTTTCTATTGAAAAACTTTTCTTACAAGTAACCATTGCAACAAATGTTTCTTACCACAAGAGAATTCCAGCCTCACCTATTTCTCCAAGTATCCATGAGGACCTATAACCAAACAATCCATGCCAAACTCCAAATGCAACACAACACTTTCATGAAGTAATCAAGCAAATGATTAATGTACCTAAAACTTAAGAGAATTGCACAAGATCACTGTCAAAGCTCCAATCATGAATCAGGGACATAAACATGACATCCATGATCTAACCATCTCCTCTTAGGAGATCACATGCATCATAACATACTTATACATCCTAGTCTCAAGAGAACCATGTAATTTGCGAAACTCTAAATGCATATCAAGAGTAAACCATGACATCCATAACAAATATACTCTAAACCAAGAAACCATATCTCTAATCACATGGAGATAACCTTACCAATGATGCATCCAAGTCACTGCCAACAACTCCCATTGAACCGTGATACCGAGTCACACATGGCATCGTGACTACCATCCTCTCTACGAAGATTACTCTGAAACATGAAGCAAAGAGTTATCACAAACAATATTAGCTGAAATAACCAATGCATCATTACTATTATCCGAGGACTCCTCTATAGAAGAATCAGAACTTTCTTTCTTGTTCTTACAATCCTTCTTCACATGTCTTGGTTTCTCACAGTTCCAACACTTTACCTTACTTCATCCTTTTGACTTACCCTTCCCTTCCTTGTTTCCCTTAGGCTCCTTTTTCTTAGGCCTACCTTTTACAAACAAGGCATCTTGGATTTCCTCCTTAGACTTCCTCCTCATCTCCTCTGATAGGAGAGTAGGAATAATGTTGTCCATCTTTGGATCTGCACCATTTCACTAATTGCAACAATTAGATTTTCCCAAGAATTTGGTAAAGAACAAAGCAATAAAATGCACTTATCCTCATCCTCTAGCTTTACATCTATAGATGCTAACTGACTGAATTAAATTGAAAGCATTTAAATGTTGTGCTCTGAATCACCATCTTTCATTTTCAATGAATATAATTTCCTTTTCAGATACAACTTATTGGTGAGACTCTTAGTTTGATAAATATCCCCTATTCTTTTCCATAATTTATATGCACTAGTTTCCATTGAAACATTTAAAAGAACAGCATCAGCAAGACATAACCTTATTGTTCCTCTTGCCTTCTTATCTAACTTAGCCCAATCTTCATCTAAAATAGTTGTAGGTGTCTTTGTCTCATTATTAACCGCTAACCACTGATCTCTTTCTTCAAGAAGATCTTCCATTTTTAATTTCCACATTTCATAGTTAGAACCATTGAACCTTTCAATCTCTAACCTTGAATTCATTGTAACATTTAACTTAATTCCAAAATCAGCAAATAACAAAAATAATAAGAGCTCCCACTAAGCCAAAAAACCTCCAATCTTTAAAGAGAAAGGCGTCCCAATACTCTACCCAACCTCATCTCTGATACCAAATGTTGAAAAATGAGGTGTTTTCTCCACGGTATATCTTGTGTGATCCTTCTATTATCCTGTCTAGTTCTTCTATATAATTCTCTCTACATTCTACAACAGTAAAATGGATTAATCAAGATAATCATCCACAAAGAATTTATGTAACAAAGAAAAGACTTACTTAGAACAGCAATATTAAAGTTTTACAGAGTATTAAGCTAAGAAAACACCTCATTTTTCAACATGAATGACATGATTTCTTTGGTGGAATGAAAATAAAAGTATAGAACATATATATTGTTCAAACTAAACCATAGAATTAGTACAACTTTTTTCATATATACATGTATAAGTGAGTATAATGGAAATTAAAATCTATCAATCAATATTTAAGTTATGGATTAAATAGTGATTTATCCACTCATAATTTAATAGATGCATATAACATTTTACAATTGTTAAATAATATTGGCACTCGAAAGAGATTAATTTTATAGTAATCTAGTTGTTCAAGATTATAGATCAAATTGAATAATACAATTGTTGTTAATACATTAAAAAAAATCCGTCGCCTATAAAACTAATATTATAGTTTAAGTTTGATTTAAATTGTATTTACGTATACTCAGGAATGTAATTCTTTCCTTAGTTCCCTTGTGATTAAGAATGGCTTGGTTATTAACTTAGTAAGTGTACCATCATAAATTGTCACCCTTGACAATTTCACACTAGGTTTTGCTCCCCCTAAATTATTGAGCCTAATTGGGTCCCTAATTTCCTAAGTTATGCATTCTATAGCCCATTTGTAACACTTTTCAAGAAATTAGAAGCATTGAACAAATGCCTCCAATTAATATTTTACCCCTGACACTTAATATCCTCAAAAATAGGGCCAAGACCCATTCACCTTAGAGCATATGGGTTCCCCTATTTCATCAAGGACCAATTTTGGATATGTCAATGTTAGTATTTTAACTTTCAAAATTCATGTTGTAAATGTCGACTATCAAGATTTGATTCTTAGGAAATTAGAAAAATGTCTATAAATACCTAGTTATTGCATCATTTGAAATCCATCTAGCATTAAGTGAAATCATATTAGCGAAATTATAGTCAAGAGCAGCATTTCAGAGTTTTATTGTAGCAATTCAAGATCCTAACATCATGTCAAATCTATGTGATTTTATGTATGTTCATGATCATTTTTTGTAAAGGCTAATTGTAGGTCTCCAAAGCATTCAATAAATCAAGCAAGCGAGATCCAAGACCTTGAGATGATGTGTATGACTTCAGTCCTTCAAGGAAGCCTTTGAAGAATTGTGAGTTGCAACACTTTATGATTTCATCATTCCTTCCTATACATTATCATTTTATTATTAACATTCCCATTGTAGAAGTAGAAACACTAACATGGGGTTTGACTAAGGCAAGCCCCTAAATGGCACATCTCTTCTCTTTGTGAATGTGCGTATTTCAGGTTTGGAGAGGATTGAAGGAAGATTGAAGATAAATTTTTCATTGTTTTAATTGAAGTCCTACATCTTATCAACTCACAAAAACTTGCCTATAGAATTATCTGGCAGTGTTCTGAAAACTCTACAACTAGGAATCAAAAGTGTAGATTTGTCATCAGAGGACCTCAAAATCAAAGCAAAAGTAGCATACAAGGACCCATACACCCTAGGGCGACTTTTTCCCACTACAATGATCAGAACCAACTTTTCTGGGTAGGTACACAATCCTCTGCACTTCCTAGATCTTCTTGCAAATTGTTGTTTCAGTTTGTTAATTATCAAGATATTGCAATTTTCGTATTAGGGCACATTGTGAATTAGGTCAATAATAGAAAATCAATTTCAATCCATTTCTAAGGCTCAAAAGGATCAAATCCAGGTCTAATTGACTCACCTTCATGGTTAAAATTCAATATAAACACCTTGTTGATTTGCATCCTAATGTACCTTCAAAAAAAGAGCAAAAAGCAACCCTAGGTTTAGACATTAAACTTAGGGTTCCCTTTTTCCTATGTTACATTTTGGTGAACGTGACCTGTTAACATTACATACCTTCTGATATTCATCTTAGATCTAGGTTTTGCATTGCATTGTTTTACATTTCTCGTCTAGGGTTTCACTTTTTCATCATAAACAACATAAAATTCAAAAGAATTACATATTATTTTGCATAATAGATTGCATTAGGATTTATTTTAGTCACTTAGATTAGATCTACATTGAGAATTGTATTCATAATTGTCATTTGCATTATCACACATTGGTATTTGCATCACATTGTCATAAATTGAGGAAATTCTGGAAACATATTCAATTATAGACCTATTTGCACATAGAAGAAGAACCTTTAAATAGTATAATATCCAACTTTTGAATTTTTAGAACCTCTATCAAGGACTCAGGTGCCTTGTACACTTGCATTAAAAAAAAAATTCACACTTCTCTGACTTTGTAATTTTAGTCTATTTGTGCTTGCAAATCTCTGTTTTGGAATTATTAATTGTATTAATTTAGGAATCTTTCATTTAGCTAAAAAGGTGATAAAAAAGTGAAAAAAAAAGTTGCATTGTTTGTTTCAAAATTGCATCGAAAACATCATTTTTCAAATTTAGGCATCTTACAATCAGTCAATGTGTGCATTTTAGATCAAAAAATTTCATTCAAAATTGTCATTTATTGTTCACATATTGTTACACACTTGTCTTGGAATAAATTAAGCAAAATCTAGAAAAACATTCACTATCAAATCTGTCTGCAACCAGACCCATAATCCTTAAGTAGAATTACACACAGTCAAATTTTGATTTTTTGGAAAATTTGCCTAGGGTACAGACGCCCTTGGGAACCTTTGTCCTCCTACTATTGACTAGATCAGCTTTTGCATAGATCCTTCTTATTGTATCCTTTGTCTGCTTTTGTTGTCTTAATCCAGTTTCTAGCTATTTTACTATGTTTTTTTCTCAATTTAGTGTTCATCATGGGTACAAAGTGTTTTGAAACTCACATGAGCTTCACGACCTAGTGTCCTATTTCCAATACTGAACAGTGAGATGTAGTTCTAGACTTATGACATCCAGCGCTATTGTTACATCCATTGTGGATCCAAAGTCTTCTAACTTGTTCATGCACAATGTTCTCAATGCCTAACCCATTTTGGATTCTATCCCTAACACTACTGTGGACACGGAAAAAGTAATCCTTTTACTTTTTCTCATGTTCAAGCCCTCCTAGTGCACTTTGGCTTGATTTTTCTTAAATTTAATGTTGTAATGTGGCCAACACATTCACATTAGGTCTTAGACCCTTGTGAATCATTAAGACTTCTAAGATGTCTTGTAAAAGTGTTGTAGCCCACTTTCACACTTTTCTAGGACCCTTTTATCATAATTCACTTAAATATCTCATTTTTATCACTTATCAAGTCTTATTTCAAGGTGTTGTAAAGAGTTGTAACAAACTCTCAAGCTTTTCTAGAATTTTCATCACTAATTCAACCCTTTCTCATGTTTAAATGACCCCTTTATGCACTTTTCGGCCCTACTTAAGTGTATTTTTTAGGATATTCCCGTTAAACCTTATTTAATGCACTTTAATTTCTGACACCCAATGAAATTGCCCTAGTGGGACCAAGTCGCCACCTGAGGTGACTTACTCCCATTGGGCACAAAAATCAAAATAATTTTAATTTCTTGGTGGGATTTTATTCTCTTACCCTTGAGGTCGGGGCCTATGATGTGTTATTTTTTGGGAATTAATGGAAAATCAAGTATAAAAAAGGGTTTTTCCTCTCATTTTAACCCCCATTCATTCACTCAAGCAATTCATACATTCACTTAATCATTCTCAAGCATTCAAGCACTCTAAGCATAATCAAGTCATCCATTGGAGCACTTCATTGCATATCTTCAAATTTCTACATCAAGGGTTTGGTGAGTTCTTAACTTTGCATGTTGTTTATTCATCATTCTCTTCTCATTTCATTTCATTTCATAGGGTTTGATTACCAAATCGAGGTTTGACCAAGGCAAACCCCTATACTCTAACCCTTAACCATTTTTCCCCTCTTTGCATGTGTGTTTATAGGATTTGTATGCAGATTTGTCAGAGTTTGGTGTCAAAAAGTGGTCCACAATCCATCGAAGTCAACATAACCCTAATTGAAGTTTGGAGACTCTTGTCAACCCGTTTTCTACAGATTCATATTCAAACACTTGTCAGAAAAAGAAGTGCAGACCAGAAGCTACAAAATCCTGTTCTGAAATTTCAAAAATTCTCAGGTGGACTAAGTCGCCATTTATGGCGAATTAGTCCCATTGTCAAGCCTAAAAATTGATTTTTACTTTTCTGAGTACCCATTTGGTAGATTCTCGTTTCAGCAAATTTTCTCCAAAACTAGACTAAGTCGCCTAGCTTGGCGTAAGTGTTCTAGTCAACATTTCTAGTCAATTCTACAGGATTCCAAAGCCTCTCTACATCAGATTCCATATTCCAGGTGCACCTCTCTAGTTTTATTTAATTTTGTCATCATTTACTTGCATTTTTAGGTGTTTTTGCATACATCACTATGTTTTCTAGCACTTTGCATTCCTTAGGTTTAGCATTAATAAATCATTTCATTTTTAGTTTGTTGCATTTAGACATCATAGTTAGAGATATTGCATCCTTCATAACATCAATCTTTGAATGTAACATTGCATTTTGGCCCCAATCTTTCTCCTTTTAGGTGAAAAACCCTAGAAGGAGCTTAAAGCATTTGGGTGCCAAAATCTTTGGCTACATTTTGGTGAACTTGACTTTTGAAAACTTTTTCTTATGATTTTAAGAGCATCCTAGGTTTAACCTGCATTAGCATTGCATTAGGTGTTGCATTGTTTAAATTGCATCGTAGGGTTTTTAAAATTGCATTAGTGAAAAGCTCATATAGCTTGTATTTTTGCATCATATTTCATTGAAAACCGACAAAATTCTACATTTTCATACTGCAACTACATCTGTGTATCTGACAGACATAAAATTACATTCAATTTTTTTGAAAAATCACAAAAAAATCCTCACTGGGACTAATTCGCCACACTGGGCGACTTAGTCCTTCTGCACATTTTGCACTATTATTTCTGGCATTCTCTGTACATTTTCTGCATTTTTGTTTTTTGTTATTGTCTTCTATCATACTTTCCATATTTTTTGTTTATTGCATTTTGTTTGCTTTCATCATGGATTTTTGCTTTAATAAGTTTTGGATGTCATTAAAATCTTTAGTGAATATGTCAAATTGTGCCTTTGGAATTGATCCTAATGACCTTGAGCTTCCTCATGCTCCTTCAACTCCTCATGAATGTCCTCCTCGTGTTGTTGACATCATTGGAGAAGATGATGATAGCATGAATAAGTTCTTAAACAAATGCCTTGACAACCTTGAAGCCAATGCATCCTTTTATCCATCCATGAAACAACAAGACCTTCCTACCATCTCACCTCCTAATACGTTTGGATACCTACACCCTAAAACAAATGGACCTAATTTCCCTCCAATAGGTGGACCTAGTTCCTCTAACCAAGCCACTCCTCAACCATTCTATGATAACAAAGTTACAAATACCCCAATCAACCTTGAAGAAACTTATAGCAAAGGTTTTACCATCTTAAGCAAACAAGGATGTGACACAACAACTGAACATAACATTCATCAACTTTTAGAACAAAGACCAACAGATGAAAACACAATGGGGTTAGGTTATCAAGATCCCCCTCGTGACAACTAGCCTCATGTTGAATATTGGAGACTTTGTGATGATGGTATAGTGATATTTGATTCCCCCCCGATTTGAATGTTCTCCTTCCTCGTGAAAAACCCTTGCATGATACCAAAGACAAGGATGATAGGATCTCCATAGGTCATCTTCCTCTTTCAATCCATGAAAAGGGTGAATCTAGTAAACGCAAATGACCTTATAAGCTAAAAAAGTTAAAGTTTCCTCTCCATCCACCAACTGAATGTGAAAGGAAATTGCAAATCCTTCTAAACAAAGAACTCATTTTATTACCACCTATGAATAGGTTGGCCATCTATCCTAAAGATGCTAATGTTCCACATTATGCATATCATCGTGTTCTAGGGCATGTCGAAGCGATGATTGTCGCCAATTGAAAGAAATACTGAGCAAGTATCATTTTGATGGCAATAATTGATATCCAATAAATCCTTAAGCCATTACCAAATACCCTCATCATGCAATAGTTGTAGAATCTTCCATTCTCACTATTGCATGATCTTTCCCATCACCTATCTTGACTCGTTCTTCCCTTGCACTCAGTGGGGGTAAGAAGTCGATAGCCTTGTCCTAGTAATGCATTTGTCTTTATCCCCTAGCTATGTTCTTCACCTTTTGCTTATCCTGACTGAGAATGGGAGGTGGTTGACTCGTTTGATGGTTGACTTACATATGCATTACTAGTATTTTTCTTCTATATGTGTGTATTGTGTTCCCTCGTGTCGTGCCATTTGATGTTCTCCTCTCATTGTGACATTCCTCCATTTGTACCTTCACTCTTCTATGTCATACATTATTGTTGCCTTTAGCTTTTGTTTTGTGTTTTTTTTCCTTTTGGGGATGACGCAAAGCGTTGAGATGCCATGTGTCTCTTCCATGTTGACCCAAGAGGTCCCTTTTTTTTTCTTTTCCTTTTTCTTTGTTTTTTGTTTTCCTTTTGGGGATGACGTTAAAGCATTGAGATGCCCTATGTCTCTTCCATGTTGACCCAAACAATCCTTTTTCTTTCTTTTTTCACTTTTTGTGTTTTTCCTTTTAGGATGACAAGGCATTGAGACCAAAATGTCTCCTTCATGTTGACCCAAAAAAAAAAAATCATTTTTTCTTTCACCTTTTTCTTTTTCATTTGCTCGTGTTTTCCTTTTGGGGATGATGCAAAGCATTGCAACATCATATGTCTCTTCCATGTTGACCCAAAATGGATATTTATTTTTCTTTGTTTTCACTCTCTTTGTGTCATTCTTCCAGTTCTATGTAATCGGGGAATGATGACAGTTTTGAGCTCTTTAATCAAAACATTGTAGCAACAAACATCTAACCCCAAATCCATAGATCCCTTATGTGTTTGGTGTTCTTGTTTTGGGGGCAACCCCTTTCTTTTCTTTCTTTTTCCTTTCTTTCACATGATGTAGCCTTACTCGGAAACATATGACTTGGCATAGGGGTTTTCCAAGTTGGTTGTCATGTCTTCTTTATTTTTACATTTTTCATTCACTACTTTAAAGTAATTGCTCGTAGAACAGTGTGTAGCAATTCCTTTAAAGTGGGGGCATACATTGGCATAGTTCATTTGCATTTTTCTTCTTTCTGGTTCTTAGTGTAGCCTTGTTACTTTATACAATATGTTTGTCACTTTCTGGATGACATTGGGTGTGATGTCTTTCATGAGTGTGATCTCTCTTAGCATATTACATTCCTCTTGCTGGCCTGATGCGACACATTGCATCCCCGAGTTGTGAATTTTTTATTCTTTGATTGGTCCTCTCTTGGAGACATTAGACACAATGTTCCCTAAGTTATATGGCCACCTTGCATGCCTGTGGTGCCATTGCATTTGTTCATGAGTTCTAAGCATACGAAGCTTTTCTTGTCTCGAGGCATGAAACAAAATTGTCTTTGTGGCACCTTATTAAGGTTATCAAGAGGTATAACTTTAGAATGGTTGAGTGGGAAGCCCATTCCAAGGCACGACTTTCCCCATAGCCACCTTTCAGGATTTCTCACCCTGCAGACAAACCAAAAGTTTCGTGGCCCCAGAGTGAGTATACTTGGGCCTTCTCACCTGGTGGACAGCCATAAGTTCTGTCACCCCAAAGTGAGTACACATTTCCAAACAAACGGCCTAGATTTGATCCACAACGGGTTGGAAAAATGATTGAAGCTTGATCTGACTTTCTTCTCTCTTTCATTCCTTTTTCATCATTTTCATGTGTGTTCCTTTACGTTCATGTCTGGTTTGCCATGGAATCTTGATCCTGGGGGCTTGATCATCCCTCTTGATCATTGTTATCTCATCTTACCAACATTAGTGCATTCGGATCCCTCTTGGTTGCATGTTCGTCTTATACTTTAGTGTGAGTTTGAAGCAAGTTCATCCTCTCACTAAAGTGGGGGCTAACTATGGACACGAAAAATGTAACCCTTTTACTTTTTCTCATGTTCAAACCCTCCTAGTGGACTTTGGCTTGATTTTTCCTAGATTTAATGTTGTAATGTGGCCAACACATTCACATTAGGTCTTGGACCCTTGTGAATCATTAAGACTTCTAGGATGTCTTGTAAAAGTGTTGTGAAGTGTTGTAGCCCATTTTCACACTTTTCTAGGACCCTTTTATCATAATTCACTTAAATATCTCTTTTTTATCACTTATCAAGCCTTATTTCACGGTGTTGTAAAGAGTTGTAACAAACTCTCATGCTTTTCTAGACTTGTCATCACTAATTCAACCCTTTCCCATGTTTAAATGACCCCTTTATTCACTTTTTGGTCCTACTTAAGTGTGTTTTTTAGGATATTCTCATTAAACCTTATTTAATGCACTTTAATTTCCAAAACCTAGTGAAATTTCCCTGTGGGACCAAGTCGCCACCTAAGGTGACTTACTCCCACTAAGCACAAAAATCAAAATAATTTTAATTTCTTGGCGGGATTTTATTCTCTTACCCTTGAGGTCGGCCTATGATGTGTTATTTTTCAAGAATTAATGGAAAATAAAGTATGAATAAGGGTTTTTCCTCTCATTTTAACCCCCATTCATTCACTCAAGCAATTCATCCATTCACTTAATCATTCTCAAGCATTCAAGCACTCTAAGCATAATCAAGTCATCCATTGGAGCACTTCATTGCATATCTTCAAATTTCTACATCAAGGGTTTGGTGATTTCTTGACTTTAAATGTTGTTTATTCATCATTCTCTTCTCATTTCATAGGGTTTGATTACAAAATCGGGGTTTGACCAAAGCAAACCCCTATACTCTAACCCTTAACCCTTTTTCCCCTCTTTGCATGTGTGTTTGCAGGCTTTGTATGCATATTTGTCAAAGAGTTTGGTGTCAAAAAGTGGTCCACAATCCATCGAAGTCAACATAACCCTAATTGAAGCTTGGAGACTCTTTTCAACCAGTTTTCTACAAATTCATATTCGGACACCTGTTAGAAAAGGAAGTGCAGATCGGAAGCTATAGAATCCTGTTCTGAAATCCTAGAAATTCCCAGGTGGACTAATTTGCCATCTAAGGTGAATTAGCCCCACTGTCAGCCTTGAAAATTGATTTTTATATTTCTAAGTACCCATTTGGCAAATTCTTGTTCTGACAGATTTTCTCTAAAACTAGACTAAGTTGCCCAGCTTGGTGTAAGTGTCCCAATCAACATTTCTAGGAAACTCTGTAGGATTCCAGAGCCTCTCTACATCAGATTATAGATTCCAAGTGCACCTCTCTAGTTATGTTTAATTATGTCATCATTTACTTGCATTTTTAGGTGTTTTTGCATACATCACTGTGTTTTCCAGCACTTTGCATTCCTTAGGTTTAGCATTAATAAATCATTTCATTTTCAGTTTATTGCATTTAGACATCATAGTTAGACATATTGCATCCTTCATAACATCAATATTTGAATGTAACATTGCATTTTTCCCCCAATCTTTCTCCTTTTAGGTGAAAAACCCTAAAAGGAGCTTAAAGCATTCAAGTGCCAAAATCTTTGGTTACTACTACCATACCAATGACAACCTTACAATCACTAATTTATACAAATGTTGAGACTAGTTTCCCATGTTCCCAAAGACAAAATAAAAAAATTGGACAAGGATTTGGAAAGATTTCAAGACTTTGTGAGTACTGAATACCTAGCTGGTATAATGGTCCCTATAATAGATAACATGAAGAAATTGATTAATGATAAGATTAGAGGTTTTGCATAGCCTATCCCATATAGTTGATGCTAATGTACCTACAATGGCTAGTTGCACTCAAGCTTTGGGATACACTCAAAATCAAGGAGGAAATCAAGTCTCCCTCCCTACAACCATAGCCTCTATCCCTACATACACAAATCCAACTATCATTCAATGATACAACAAAGCATTAGCATAACTCCAACATTAAGCCTTTCCATTGGAAATCCTTATAGTTTTGGATCTTCACATGTAACATCTCAAGTTTCATCCCCTCATAAATTTATAACATAGTAGTCTACTAAGCACATACACAATCCCACCATATTCACCACATTCCCAAGACATGTCAACCAATGATTATATCATTAACCAGCTTTTGCAAATGTAACCTCACTCCAACAACAAATCTCAACTTTGAACCAAAACCAAAATGGACAACCATTGCAATACGTTAAGAGGAGTCTATTGTCACTTGAGATTTTGAAAACACCAATGCCACAAAACATAGAGATACCTCAATTTGACAAGTATAATGGTAAAGGAGACCTTAGCACCATATATCGGCATATACGGTCTTGTGTAGTAACTTCCATTTTGAAGATAAACTCCTGGCTAAGCTCTTTCTTAGGTCATTGAAATACATGGCCTTAGAATGGCATTGTTCATTGCCGAATAACTCAATCCACTCCTTCAATGAACTTGTTGATGCATTCCTCCAACATTTCCAAGTCAACATTGGACCTAAAATTACAATTATTGATCTAGTGCAATGTAAACAAGGAAAATATGAAAAAGTGGCGGGCTTTATAGGGCACTATCAATTGGTTTATTCAAAAATTAATCTTACTCTTCTTAATTTGGATGTCAACAAGTGTTTATTGAAAATTTACAACTTGACATAAGAGATAAAATATTATTGATGAAATATCCATCCTTTATACATTTGTGTATGGCGCTCTGTGATTATCAAAACTCAGTTAGTCAATATGAAGAGACATCTCCATCTACTCCTGATGGGAAATCTGAATCTGTACCCAAAAAAACTATCAACCATTCAAGAAGCAAAACAAAAAATTTATCAAGTTACATACACCTCAAACAACCAACCACATTGAACCTCAAGTTGTTGCCATAAGTTCAACCCCATACCAATTTAGACCGAGACATAAACAATTTTCCTAGCTACCTGACACCCTCCATTCAATCATGTTGCAACTTTTGAATAAGAACCTAATCCAATTACCTCCAAGTTACAATCCAAATGTCTTTTTATCAATATCATCACACAAGTGGACATGATACAAAATAATGCATGTGTCTTAAACATTAAGTTCAAGACCTGATTGATTCTAATCACATCTAGTTGGGTGGTGTTAATGATCAAGGGAATAAGTCTGTTGCCCTGCCTAATCAAAACTTGCAATTTTTTACCAATCCAATGCCAAACCATTCATCCAACTTTGTGCAAGCTTGTGATGATATGAGTGATGATATGAGTGATGATATGAGTGATGATATGAATGATGATAAGAAAGATGATGACAATAATGATGAGAATTAGATAGCATAATTACTTTAATAGATGTTCAACTTCATAAGGGCCAAACCACTTTACTACCTGACATTGCTTTCACCAATAGTAATGCATCCATACATGCACCTAATGGTCCTCTCTATATCACCGGGCATATCAATCACAAACATGTACAAATAATACTCATTGATCTTGTGTGTGTAGAGAATGTCATCACTCAATAATTCTTGTTTGTGCATGAGCTTTATCAAGATTCTTATAAACAATCGAAAGCATGGTTGAAAACTCATGATTGTTTTTCTCGCCCTATGATAGGTTTGATCACTAGATTCCTCTTAAAATTGGACTAGAATTGTAGTGTTGAAAAAAGGGTCCTTTGACATTTTTCGCACTCGTTTGGGTCCTCCTTGTGGATTTTGGCTTAATGTTGCCTTGATTTAGTGTTGTAATGTGGATAACACATTCACATTAGGTCTTGGGCCCTTGTGAACTAATGGGATTTTAATGGTGCCTTGCTAAAGTGTTGTGAAGTGTTGCAACACACTTTCACACTTTTCTAGGCTTTTATCAATTAACTAAGCATAATAAACATAATTTTAATCATAATTGATCTTAATCTTGCCTTATTTGGAGTGTTGTAAAGTGTTGTAATACACTTTCACATTTCTCTATAATTTGGCTTTTTTATGCTTTAATTGACCCTATTTTGCATCCAGAAGCCTCATTTATTGCATCTTTTCGAGGATAATCCTGACACCAATCAGTAACCAATCATAATTTAGGTGTTCTTGGCTTGTGTGGCCCAGATTTAGTGTTTAGGACTCATTTTCCCAAGGGACTCATTCGCCACCTTGGGCTAATGAGTCATGTGTGATCAAAATTCAAATTTAAATCAAATTTCCAACGAGATCCTAGATCTGATGTTGGCTTGTAGTGTTGTAATTTTGGGAATTCTTGCATAATTAAGTATAAATACAAGGTTCTTTCACTCATTTTACACCTACCTAGCATTCAAGAGATCACTTAGTGAGTTCACAAGAGCATTTGAGCATTCACAAGAGTATTCAAGGCATTTCAAGGGCAGATTATCAAGTGTTCAAAGCATCTTTCAAGCATCAATCATCATGTCAAAGATTGCTTGCATCATGTTGTTTTAGAGCTAACAATTGTGATGTAGGGTTTGTGTTTCAAGCAAGTGCTTCATTCAAGATCTATCAACATCAAGCAATATTTCAAGTCTACATCCATTGGAGCCATTACTTACATGTTTGCAACACCTTATTGCTAGGGTTTGGTGAGTTGCAACATTATCTTTTGTTCATTCATCATTCTCTTTTCATATTTCATTCTATTTCAAGGTTTAATTACCGACAAGGGGTTTGACCAAGGCAAACCCCTATTCACTAACCCCCACAACATTTTTCCCTCTTCTTACGTGTGATTTGCAGAGCTAGGTTGTAGATTTTCCAAGAAACAAAGTTGGAGAAAAGTTGTCAAGTCCCTAAAAGTTGTCAAAGTTGTCA
>VDFB02350031.1:0-120808 GCA_007258455.2 Sequoia sempervirens
ATAATATTTAAACATATTATACATAATAATACAATATATTATATATTATATAGTTTTGTAAGAGATTATATATTAAATTATAAATAATATTGTATATTCTAAACTAGATATATTAACATAAACTATAAACTACAAACTATTTAAAAATCATATATAAACCAAATCGTATATTCTAAACTAAATATATTAAAATAAACTATAAACTACAAATGAGATATATTGCATATGTTAAATCATATGTTATAAAGTCTTAACATTTTTTAAAATGCTATGTAAACAAATCGGATATCCGATTCAAATTGGATATCCGATTTCAATCCGATATCCAATATGTCTGACACAAAATTCATTACCTAGGGAATAGGCTTGGGTTTGCTTTGGTATTTGGTTAGGAGATGCCAATCCTAAAAATTCAACACAAAAAGCATGTTTAATAGCTTACCTTGTTTTTCTAGACTTTACCCATGTGGCTGACGACTTTATTTTTAGCCAAAATTGATAAAATGAAAAGGGTTTGTAGAGGAGATTCTCATTGTTTTTCCAATATAAATTATGCTTTATTTTGAATTTAATAGATTATTATTGTTTATTTTCTATTAAAATTATGACTAAAGTCCTTATTGATAGGCTGATTGTAAAACATCTATAACTTTCAAACGGTATCATATTTTTTGAATCAAAAACATGCGTCACATTCTATACTTTGCATACTATAGGATTAAAAGAAATAAAATTGAATTTCATGAATTTTTGACCATGTTAAGGTGGTTAGACATATGAGTTTTTATATTTTTACAAAGTTGTAATAAAAAATTCATAATTAATTATTTATTTGGAAAAAAATTACAAAAAAATAGGCGTGACATCCGGACATGAGTCCTCTACTTACATGTAAAATCTCATAAAAAAAATATTATCATTTTATTATGGTTAGGGTGGTTAGACAGACACCTACTTCTTCTTTTTTTTCCTGAAATTTAAGTAATACTGCATTGAAATTTCAAATTTTCACCAAATAGATTTTGTTTAAAAAACAATAAACCTAGTAGTTTAGAAAGTACATTCAATTTCCTACAAAATCTATTCTTACATGTTTTTGAAATAATATAGATAACTTATTCTAATTTTTCTGAATTTCCATTTCCACTTAAGGGCCTATTTGGCCCATCATGATCCTGCACATACCCATGTATATATATATATAT
This sequence comes from Sequoia sempervirens, assembly GCA_007258455.2. Taxonomy (NCBI): domain Eukaryota; kingdom Viridiplantae; phylum Streptophyta; class Pinopsida; order Cupressales; family Cupressaceae; genus Sequoia; species Sequoia sempervirens. The sequence continues at coordinate 1,206 of VDFB02350031.1, forward strand.
ATATATCTCACTATATGTGTGTGCTCTTGATTGATCCTTAAGGTGTTTATTCTAAGGTCTTATGGGAAAATATTTGCCTCTCAACACCTTGTTATCCTAATTAAGCACCACATGAAGCATGCCTGCAACTCATTTTAATAAGAAATATATATTAAACAAGACATTATTTAAAGAAGGAAACAAAGCAATCAAATTTCTTGTTTCGAGAAGATAGCTAATTATTTCAAAACAAATTTGTTATTTCTTTCATTCTTGAAATGGAATTATTATAACCATAGGCTTTGTATTAAACATCCTAAAGAACACTGGCTACCACATACATGTGCTCAACATCTTTTTGAAGTTGTTAAAGGGAAAATTCAAATTTTCTTTCTAGGGTTGTGCAAAGGAAAATGAAATAACCTAGCCAACACTAGACAAGGGACAGTGATAATTCCTTATGGAAAACCACATAAGCTACACATGATTAACTATTTGGCCATGTTACAACCATCACCACTAAATGGAAGCCACAAGTAAATAAATGGCACGTGTTATCACAACCATCGTCAATGTTGGTGTGAGTCAACATTTAATTTTAGTGGCCTTCTCTATCCACGTAGCAGGAAATATGCCACCCTATCCCCAAGGCATCCAACAACCACCTTTGCCACCCTTCCCACAGCCACCACAAGGATAAAAACTAGGAGGTAGATGGGAATTATAGCCAAAGTTTTTTTTTTTAAAAGACCATCCGCCACCTTTTCCATCCCCACCAAAAGCTCAAAAAATTGGGAAGGCTCACATGAATTCCGATGAAAGTGCACATAAACAAACTATCGACTAGCAATATAGGGTACAACATTCAACATAGACTATATAAAGATGACTGTTTCATTGCATTTCAACCATAATGACTAAATGGAAACCATAAATGAAACAATATTGGTTTCAAATTTTAAAAGCAATGCAAAAAAATAATCTTTTCTCAACGCCACCTTATTGCAACTTGAAACAATATAGGCTTCTCAACAACACACTATCAAAAATGAAAAAATGCAGATCAGGGAAGGCAACAACAATCAGCAATCACCGCTAGAATCATGAAGTAGTTTGCAAGCCACAAAGTAAACAATATCGCTAAGTGTTTTTCTGAAAAGTACCTCTTCCCACTTGCTTCAAATATACCTCTTTTCGCTAGCTTTCCTGCACAAAGATTGGGAAAAATATTATCATAGGAAACACTTTTCATTTTCTTTTGCAACCATCGCCATATGAAAAAAACACAAAATGACCTCCACCCATCTTTACAGAAAATGCACAAAGCTTAGCCTCCTCGCTCACATCTCTGATAACATGTATAGCAACAAAATGACACCAAACAATTCCTTATTGAAAATACCCCAAACATTTGTTTTATTCCTTGAGGCACTAAATAGAAGGTGTTATTACAACCATCACTAGTACATGCAAAGCATACAACAATTGATGTTGATGCAACCTAGTGCTTAATTTTAGCGGCCTTCTCTATCCACAGGATGAGAAATATACCACCCTACTCCCAAGACAACAAACAACCACCTCCACCACCTTTTCCACAACCATCAGAAGGGTGAGAAACCAAGAGGATGATGAAAATCCCAACCAAAGTGATCACCCATCCACCAACTTTTCCCCAATCATTGAAAGCCTCTAAAACGAGAAGGCTAACAAAAATTCTGACCAAGATGGCTGCAATGTATATAGAAATATACATATATTTATATACATATGTACATATATAGATATATATACACATACATATATATACATATATACATATATACATACAAATATATATACACATATATATGTATACACATGAGTTGTATATAGTCCAACCTTTGCAACAAAGGTTTTGCATAGGCTTATAACTATGATATCCAACATTGTGTGGCAATGGCTACAATGGAATAAAATAGTTAGTGTTATGCAGTTTATGTTATTTTACTTAAGGCATTGCTTCTTATTGATGTCCACCTTAGGCTATATTGTTTCATTTGTGGCTTCTATTTACTGTCAGTGGTTACAATGCAACAAAATAGAAAATGTTATGGACATTATATATACATGTACATATACATACATATATATACATATATATATATATATATATATATATGCATATATATACATATATATGGGTGATCCCACAATAGTGGTTTACAATTTTTGGCCAAACTGGACATTGATATATTTTTTTTAACACAATCTCCACATTCGGGCACCTATAGCGATTAAACCGTAAAAAATTTGAAGATGATGCAAACTATAGTCTGTCATATTTTGTCTGTAGATTCTAAAAATATTTTTTTCAATTTTTTTGGAATCAGATTGCACTTCTTTTTCCATCTCCCACAAAAATTGGTTTTTTTCAAAAAACAACATTTTTAAAAAGTGACGCACACCGTATAACGCATAACTTTTTTTCCATGAAGGATAAAATTCCAATTCTTTCAAATTTAGATTTCTAACGCTGATATCTAGTGCTTCCACTTTGTTAGATAGTTTTTCATTGAATATTTTTTCTTTAATCAAGTTTTGAAGCCAATCAAATGACAATTCAGACATAGTGCGACCGTATAACGCATAACTTTTACTATATATATCAAAATTATTTTATTTTATTTTTGTTGGATCAAGGACTTCAATATCTAGTGCATTCATATTTTTTAATTTTTTTTTTTTTATAATCTTCTATTTTTCCACTTGTGTAGAACAGAGAGTTTTGTTTTCGATGAAAAACCTATATTTAATAAAACTTAAAAAATAGATAGATAATAAAACTAAAACATACTAAAACTATATTCATTGGATAGCTCATTCTGAAGGCTCCTCGATTCCAAGTTTGGTTTCTAAATATTCCCCCATTTTCATCCTCAACCAGAGCTTGAAAGCGTAAAATTTTAGGTTTTTTGTGTGAACAAGTTAAAAAATTAGGGAAAGAGGAGGTTCGCTAGAACCAGGGGGGTTCTAGCGAACCCCCACTCATATGCATTTTCCCTTTGTCTTTTGGGTGGGAAATGTGGTCCCAATAGTTAATGGGTTCACTCGAACCCTAGTTCAGTCGAACCCCTTTATGGTTCAATCGAACATGTAGGTTCATGCGAACCCCTTAAACCAATTTTTTTTCCATGGGGTCATTTTTTCTCAATTTTCCTTCCTCCATCAAATTGTAAACCACTATTATGGCTTCACCCATATATACATACATATATATATATATACATATACATATACATATATATACATATATGTATGTATATATATACATATACATATACATATATATACATATATACATACAAATATATATACATATATATGTATACACATAAGCTGTATATGGACCAACCTTTTTTGGCAAAGATTTTGCATAGGTCTACAACCATGATTTTCAACATTCTATGGCAATGGTTGCAATGGAATAAAATAGTTAATGTTATGCAGTTCATGCTATTGATGTCCACCTTGGGCTATATTGTTTCATTTGTGGCTTTCATCAATGCTTGCAATGCAACAAAATAGTCAATGTTATGGACATTATATATAATACATATAAATATATACACATACATATATATACATATATATATACATACATATATATATATGCATATATACATACATACACATATATATAGATATATATAGATATATATAAATATACATATATATGCATATTCATATATAGATATACTTATATATACATATATATAAATATACATATACATATACATACATATATATATATATATATATCTGAAGTTAAATGCACATATACACGCATTGTTCATTGCACAAAGCTGAGAAAAATGTAGAGTAACAAACCAATGGAGGACAATAATCAACAAAATCTGCATCATCTTTAAAGTTTTAGTATGTTGCAGACATAAGCATAAAATGAAATACATTAAAAGAATCCCACAAAAAATCACAATACCAACAAAAGTTGCATAACGTTAACATTTTTTTTTGCATTCCAAATATAGCCACAAAATGCAAGCCATAAAGAGAAACCCAAAAATATTCATAGTAACAAACCAAAGCAAAAATATACCCATTTCTCAACAAAATGTTATGAAAAAATGAAACAATATAGCATTCCCAATAACACCTCCTCGATAATTAATAGTAACAAACCCATCCAAAAATAGAGTCCTTCCTGAATAGAAGTGTATCATAAATTGAAACAATATAGCCTTTTCAACAACACCTTTTCCAAATTGAAACAATATAGCATAAGGAAAAGAACAATAATCAACAACCCCCAATATAACCAAACATAAAGTGTACAACATTAACAATTTTATTCGATACCAACCATCACCACAAAATGAAAGGCATAAATATATACATATACATATATATACACATATATACACACATATATATACCAATATATATATATACATGTATATACATATATATACATACTTATATATAATAGTTGTGAGTGGGAAGGGAAAGCTTTTGTGAAGGTGCAAGTGCAATGATTGGCTATGGAATTTCTATGAAAGTGGTTGCAGGGTATTTTGTATTTTTTTGAATGGCTTGATGGCTACAAAAGAAGCACAAAATTATTGAGTGAGATAATTATGTGCCCATGTTTTTGCAAGTGGTGGGGAAAGTACAAACTACACAAAAATAAAATTGGAAGAGGCATAGCCAAAGGGAGCACAAAGAGGCAAGGGAAGAGGTGCATATTGAGAAAACTGTTCCTTGAGTATATCTAAAACAGCCTATGTTATTTTCCAAAGGGTGTTGTTGATTGTTGCAAAGAACAAAAAAATGAATAGTAGCAAACCAAGGAAAAAGAACATACCAACCTAGCCATCAAAAATTGATAAAAAATACAACGGCTTCATGAGAATTGGAAGACTGCTCAACAATGCCTTTTTTGAGGAGGAAACAATATGCCCAAAATACACAACAACAACCAACAAAAACTGCATAACATCAACAATTTTATTTCATTCCAAACATAGCCACAAAATGGAATTAATAAATAGAAACCCACAAAGATTCTCGGAAACAAAGGGTATGTGCAGGATCATCATAGAAAAAATAGGCCCTTAAGTGGCAAAAAATTCAAAAAAATCAGAATTAGGAAACTTGATATAAAAATTTGAATAAGTTATCTATATTATTTCAAAAATATGTAAAAATAGAACTTGTAGAAAATTAAATGTAGTTTCTAAACTAATAGGTTTATTTAAAAATAAATAAAAAATCTATTTGGTGAAAATATAAATTTCAATGCAGTAGTACTTAAATTTCAAGGAAAAAATAAGTAGGTGTCTATCTAACCACCCTAACCACAACAAACTGATAATATTTTTTTATAATATTTTAGACATAAGTAAAGGACTCATGTCTGGATGTGATGCATATTTTTTTGTAATTTTTTTCCAAGTAAATAATTAATTATGAATTTTTTATTACAAATTTTTAAAAATATAAAAACTCATATGTTTGACCATCTTAACTTGGTCAAAACTTCATGAAATTTATTTTTTCTTTTTTTAATCCTATAGTATGTGAAACATAAAATGTGATACATGTTTTGGATTCCAAAAATGTGATACAGTTTGAAAGCTATAGATGTTTTTCAATCAGTCTATCACTCAGGAATTTAGTCGTAATTCAAATAGAAAATGAATAATAATTATTTATTAAATTCAAAGTAAAGCATAATTTATATTGGTGAAAATTTGAGAATCTCCTTTAAAAACCCTTTTCATTTCATCAATTTTGGGTAAGAAAAAAGTTGTTAGCCACATACCCTACAAATACCCATCATATTGCCACTTTTTGGCCCATCATGATCCTGCACATACCCCAAACCGAAATTAAAATATACTCATTTCTCAATAGAACCCTATCAAAAAATTGAAACAATATAGCCTTCTCAATAGACCCATCTCAAAAATTAATAGTGACAAACCGATCCAAAAAATATACTCCTTTCTTAGCACAACCTTATAAAAAATGCAAACAATATAGCCTTTTCAACAACAACTTATCAAAAATGAAATAATATAGCCTAAGAAAAAGAACAACAATCAACAATACCAAGTGCAACAAATCATAAAGTGTACAACATTAACTATTCCATTATGTTCCAAAGATAGTCACAAAACATAAGACATAAATCAAGCAACATTGGTTTCAACAACAACCCATTTGGACAAACCCACAAAACTATAGCCACAAAACCCAACCAAAACAATAACCACATAACGCAACCATAAACAAAAAAATATTTCTTTCAACAAACAATATAGTCTTTTCTCAACAACACTTGATCAAAAATTGAAACAATATAGCCTTTTGAATAGAACCTTATCAAAAATGGAAAAATATAGCCGAAGCTAGACAACAACAATCGTCAAAAACTAAATAACGCCAACAATTTTATTCCATTGCCAACATAGCCACAAAATGCAATCCATAAACATAAACTGACAAGAAATTTATATATACATAAATATATGTATATATACATATTGTACCAGTATAATTCTTTCTATTGGGGAATTAAAAAAAAATTAAAAAAAAAAGAATTTTGATCATGGTAAGTTTACTCTTTGAACCAACACAACAAGTACATTGCTTCAAAGAGGGGGAAAATGTAGACATGAAAAATTAGCACCATGCATTTAACTAATTCATATTCATCCATTCATCAAATAAATAAATTTTATTTGATTCAATCTCTAAAGTCCTCCATTTAAATTAAATAAATTCATGTTTAGTACTAACATCATCCTCTTTGATTAAATAAATCAAGTCTTTATCATTTTCCATCTCCTTTTGATTTAGTTTAATCCTTAAATCCAAGTCAAAGGATTCAAATCACCTAATCCTCTCTTAAATTAACTAAATCAGGCTTAAATCTAATCTTAATACAAGTCCCATTCTCTAGCTTTTCACACTTGCACAAATAAATCAATTAATTCATTTATTAAATCCTCATTTTCCATTGACATGGCATAATAGAGAATATTCTCTCAATTTTGAATTCAAATCAAGTTGACTTGTCCCTTCCAACATAGCATTAATTCTCCTCTTACATTTCCCCCACTAGGCATTTAAGACCCATTCTTCTCCCTCCAACAAGCCAAATTTGAAATTTGAAAATGCCACCTAATGCCATTTATTGGCACATTCATCAAAACTTTCACATCCTTCATCCATCGATCTCTTGACAAGTGGCACCTTGCCATTGGTTCAAGGTTAATCCCACATTCACCTATTTTGCATGCCTCTCCATCATTCTCTCCTATAAATAGAGAACTCATCCTTTGTATTTGGGCATCCACAATCACAATCTTCATGCAAAGTTACTCTCTTCGCATTGAGAGGGGTATGTGTAGGATCATCATGGAAAAAATAGGCCCTTAAGTGGCAAAAAATTCAAAAAAATCAGTGTTAGACAACTTGACATAAAAATTTGAATAAGTTATCTATATTATTTCAAAAATATGTAAAAATAGAATTTGTAGAAAATTGAATATAGTTTCTAAACTACTAGGTTTATTTAAAAATAAATAAAACCTATTTGGTGAAAATTTGAAATTTCAATGCAGTAGTACTTAAATTTCAGGGAAAAAATAAGTAGGTGTCTGTCTGACCACCCTAGCCATAATAAAATGATAATATTTTTTATAAGATTTTATATATAAGTAGAGGACTCATGTGTGGATGTGATGCATATTTTTTTGTAATTTTTTTCCAAGTACATAATTAATTATGAATTTTTTATTACAACTTTTAAAAAATATAAAAACTCGTATGTCTGACCACCTTAACTTGGTTAAAACTTCATGAAATTTAATTTTTCTTTTTTTAATCCTATACTATGTGAAGCATAGAATGTGACGCATGTTTTGGATTCAAAAAATGTGATACCGTTTGAAAGTTATAGATGTTTTTCAATCAACATATCGATCAAGACTTTAGTCGTAATTCTAATAGAAAATAAGTAATAATTATTTATTAAATTAAAATTAAAGAATAATTTATATTGGTGGAAAGCTAAGAATCTCCTCTAAAAACCCTTTTCGTTTCATCAATTTTGGGTAAAAAAAAGTCGTCAGCCACATACCCTACAAATACCCATAATATTGCCACTTTTTGGCCCATCATGACCCTACACATACCTAGAGATAATTTTGTCCACTTCATCTTCAAGGCATTTTATCATTGAGCTTGTCAAGGGTTGGGAAAGGGTCACTTTTCAAAACAAAGTGACACCAATCCACTATGGAATAGTTGTTCATTTGTGCTTCTTTTGTGCGTCCACTTAGTTTGTTTTGTTATCTTGTTTGAGAGGCATTATGCATTATTTCATAGGAGCATTTAGTAAGTTTGCATGACCTAACCTTTGTTATGGAGTTTAGAATGTTTGCAGATTTATAAGATGCTCACATAATGGCACTAGAAGGAGGGAAAACCATATTTCCATTTCATTAGGAATTTTGTTTGAGACATAGCATATGGTTTTATTTCTTCATACACATTTGCTTTATACGTTCATATCTACTTCACTGTTGAATCTACATCACCGCTATTGTCAAAATTTCTTTACACCTTATTTGATGTTCAAAGTAGGAATTGCTTTATTATGTTATACTCATGGCTTCCAAAGTAGGAATGTTAGGAAGGCATATATTTTAGTCATTCACTGTTTGTGTTTTAAAAATCATATAAAATTTAAAATTCTAGCCAATAACCATTGGTTCTAAATTAAGAAAGGATTGTTTATCGTTTAATTCATCAATTCTATTTGTGTTGTTACTATTACTATTATTTTGATGCTAACTTATTCTTTTGTTGAATGAGTGTGAAACTGAAAGATATCTCGTTGTCTGTTGCCTTTCAACATCTATATTCTATTAAGTTGATATAAATTTTGGTATGCAACGGTTATGAGGCATCATTCAAAGCATTTTGTCTTTCCTAATAGGGTGCTAGAAATACAACTAAGACACACCAAGCATTCACACTTCAAAGACCATGCAAAAATGAGGATTTAAGAGGTCATGGGAAATTAGAATCTCCAACACAGATGCATGTGCTATAAGTGGAAGCTTCGAGTGAGTAGGGTGTGGATCTTTTCCAAAGGAAGTGACACAAGTCTCTTTAGATCTTTGCACCTCCCTTCCACATTCTCTACAATGATCTATCACTAATACTTGCAGTGTGAGCTCCTACACAGCTTCTGTGTAAATGTTTGTAACCTCTATCTGCTAAATCGGCCTGAAACACCTCCAACACAACTTTGATTAGCTTAAAGCTAGCCTTATATAGACAAATTTCTAGCTTCTCACCTTGCTTTGAATGTATTGAATGTTTGTGACTTTTCTAATGTGCTTTGTCTATACTTCAGATTTGTGCTTTAAATGTTTGTTTCTTTAATAACATGTCTTGTCTATTTTTAATTGCTATTTAACTATTGATGAGCCATAGAGGGTAGTACAATGGCCATCAATCCTAGGAACACCGAAATCCATGACCCTTAAATCTATGTTTTATCAGATAGTATCCAAGCCTTTTACTCTATAATAGCAATGTCAACACTAGTCCTCATACCCATCCTTGATAAAACAAAGAGAAAAAAGAAAAATAATCTAGTTCTCCCAAAGACTGCGAGCTGAGGAAAGCTTTAAATGCTACTTTTTTTTATTTTTTCTGCATTTCCTAAAGCAGGCCGTGATTGTTAATTTCTATTGTGGGGTGTGAGGTTACCTTCATGCCAAGTAGCCCACATTTACTTGCACATCCACCAGGCTCTGCGCATACTTATCTAAGATTTTTTAAGTCTAGTAGGCGGTAGTTGTAGGAGTCACGTGCCTAAATTAATATAGTCCTTTGACAAAGGAATTCAATCTTATAAGCCATGTGCTTAAAATATTGCTTAAATGATAGTTTCTTCAGGGAAATATTTGCTTGCTTGACATATTTCTTAAAATTTGGTAACTAATAAATTTTGCAGCTTTGGTGACAAAGAACTTTGCACCCAAATAAATCTATAGTCGTGGCCTCATTAAGGTAATTTTGGAGTACAACAAATATGCATCTTAGGTGTGCTTCCCATTGTCTAATTTTTGCAATAAGGGTGATCAATGGCATCATGTGATTAAAGGTGTGGCACATGTATAACATTGTCTGTCTTGATTTTAAAAAACATATCACCTCTATAAACAATCACTTCAATTCTTTCATTTAGTAATATGTCTTTTTATTTTATCATAGATATGCATGAAAACTATTTTCACATAGTACTCATGGAAAGCCCTAGCATATCATGGATGACATGGTTCTGTACTATTTTCTTAAAATTTATATACTAATCATTGTGATTTGTCAGGGTAGACCAATTGTTGTGATTAGCCATAGTCATAAGAAGCGTGCATATGTGGAGGGAAGCCTGAGTTTAAACAAACATAATCTGATTTATAAGCCAAATAAAGTTGATTTATCAGCCAACTGTAGCTTTCAACCTCGTTCACATTTATTCACAAGAGGTCATTGAAACTAGTGCTAACTTTCCCTCATTGTGTTACCATTGGTCATCCTTCTTGGGTGGTATGGTTGTTATCATGTCACTTGTACGTTTTCACTCCAAAATACAAACCATGTTGTTCTAATAATATCTTTGTCAATCTACCCAAAACACATCATCTTTAGCATAGATCTCTTTATCAACTTGCCCAAATTCAAATCTTTGAGAAAAATTGTTGTACCTATCTATAAACAATATTCTTCTTAAAGCATAAAAAGAGTCAAACATGTTTATGCACAATCCCTATGGTATGGTATAATTTTTCCTATAATTTGTAGTTGGTGAACAAGTATGAATCACATTTATCATTAGGATTGATGATTGTGCCTTATTAGTTGTATACCCAGACTCCCTAGGTCCCCAAACCTGTATTGTCCATTTTAATTACATCCTACTGCATTGGATTTTCTTATTTACATTTGAAGTTGTTTGTATGTGGACTTGAATATTAGTCATTTCTTATTTAATGCAGACGTGGGCCGCCATCATATCTAATAGTGGGATGACGTCATAGGCTAATGCATTCATGGTCAAAGAGAAAAAAAATTCTTAGTCTTTTTTTTAGGGTGCATAAAATCTTATTTTTAGTGTTCACTTTGTAATGGGCATAGCATCCTTGAAATACATCCTATTTGTGATTCTTTCATAATAATTGCAAGGTCAGCATTGGAATCAGGCAAAAGAAAAGTGAGATTGAAGTTGAAAATGAATTGAGCATTAAATTTGGAGTTGACAAAGCATTTTTAAATGCTTTAAGGAGCTTTTTTTCTATGCTTTAGCTTTCTATTTTAGATCAACTCACATTCTTTTGGGCTCTAAAAAGAACATTTCAATTTTCGCTACAAGGAACATAAAAAGAACTTTAGGACAAACTTACTAGAGTTGGTTTTCGGATTTAACAATTGAACAAGGCAACTTTCATATCTTGTTTTGGTGCTTTAAAATGAATCAAAATCATTGCTTTGTGGACTTAAAATGAAAAAGTGTTTCTTTTTTTTGTGACTACTTAGTCAAACGAACACCATTGAAAAGAAGTATGTGCTTCTCTCATGCCTCATAGCGATCTTGAGAATCAAGAGGTCTTTCGATGACCTTAAGTTGGGTAAAGTAATTACCTCGACATTTTAATTTGGGTTGAAAATTGAACAAACTTTGTGAGTGTGAGTGGAACCTATTGCATGTGTTCTCCTTTTGTTTCTAAAAAAAGGTTGATCGAACTATGAATATGTTTACTCACTTTTGTTTATCTTAGAGGGCTTTCCTTGTGGGAAAAAGTACTCACCCTAGGGAACGACTCAACTGGTAACACTCTAAAGCCAAGAGTATTTCCAGCCAGGATATAAAAGTGGGTACTAGAACAAAGGCCAGTATCACGTAGTTGGCTCTGACGAGAAGGGTAGCAATGGTCTGTCGCCTCGATGGGTCAACTCCTACGAATGGAAATTTTAAATTAAAACCCTTGTTGTAGAAAGGCCAAAATCCCTATCTATTTGTTGGTGCAAGAATGGTCATTTTGAAGCCGCCCCACACTTTTACAATTTTTAGTAGAAATTGAAAGTATTCCATGGGAGTTTCATGGGTACTGATGCTTTTTTTCCCCGCATAAGTGAGTGCCATGGAGGGGAGCCAGTGGGGTCAAGCATCTAACCATTCACTAAAATTAAGTGTAGATGGACTTGTCCAAGTGGGAACTCAACAAATACAGTCTTTCATATCCATAGGATTGTGCTTGTTCTTAGTTACAAAACACATTGCTTGATCAAAAACATTAGAAAACCAACATTCAACATAAGCATAAAATCCCAAACCCTTTAGGGGAAGAAAATATCCTTGAACAAATTCACATGCTATTGCTTGCCCTTGGGATTCATATCCTTAGAAGTTTCTAGGCATTTGAATTTCATCTCAATTTTCTCCTACTAAAGTAAACATTAGGTAACTCTTGCTTTGATTTCCTCAATTTCCACATGATATACTTTATGGGATAATATGAAATTAAAACATTAGACATCTAGTTTCAAAACCTAATCAAGAAGTGTTTTTGGTAAAAGGAACTCATTAAGAAAAGTTAAGAAACAATTGGACCCCACACATGTGCTTGGCATCTTTTGGTCATATGGTTTTCATGCAAACATTGGTCTTTTGGTTTTGAACTACTCTTAGAGAAAAGCATGTTCTTCACTTTCTTGGTCTTGTAAACAAGGTCCTTCTTAGGTTCATTTAGGATCAGAATAAAACACTTCATCCATTCCAAACATTTATCATCTCATGCCCCAAAAAACTTTAGAGCTTTGGAAACATCATTATCTAGACTTGGGTACATACTTAAACCAAATAAAAATCATTTGTTTAGTTAGGTGTGTTTGGATGAATCCTTCCTCACACACTTAGTAAAATTATCACCTCTTTGAACAAGTTTATCCTAAAGATCACATCTAACATCTTAGTGTTTACAAGTTCATTATCCAAATCAAACCAATCAAAATCAAATCCTAAAAGCCTAGCATTGATCCAAAGTTCCTAAACATTCAACACCCATATCATTCACCCCTTTCATCCTTCATCTCATCATTAGTCCTAAACACCTTAGAGGTCCCTTTTGCAACAAGGTCAAAACACAAGAAGAACGTGGAATATAAAATTTATCCATATATCATGAGTAATCTAAGTCAACCAAATTATCAAAGCCTTACAACACCGATTGATTATCAAAACTCACATTTATACAACCCATACATAGGATTATTATCCCCTACAAACCTCAATGGTACAACAAATGTGAGTATGCCTAATCTAAATTTTGGAACACCTTTGCCAATGGTAGATTTGAATCCAATACCAAACCTACAAATCTATCAACCAAACAATCAATACATGAGTCTTCAACAAAACAACATCATCTCACCAAATCCATACATGCCAAATGTAAATATACCAAGTACAACTTTACCAAACATGAACTTTTTGAATCCACACTTGGTAAACTTTGGGATAGATGTGTTTTTGAATCATACAAATGTTGTTTAAAGTCCAAACAAGATGTTAATGACTCCATGTATTGATCCAAGTCAAAGTTACCTAAATCAAGGAAATGTGATTCTCAACCATAACAATGTTCAATTCCAACCTATCATGCCAAATCTAAACATCATTCCAAATTAGAACATTGTCCAAAATCAACTTTTCCATGATCTCGTACAAACACCACAAGTACATATTCCAAATTTTCTTGAACAAAAGAATCAACTATATCAAGGGAGTCAAAATCAAAATTAGGATCAAATTTAACAAGATCAAATTGCTTCACTTGCCAAAATAATTGACTCATTTTTCCAAGACATGTCTTCACTACAAAATCAATACACCCTTCCATTGGTTGAACCATATCATCAAAACATTGAGTTGTGTCCACAACCACATCAAGAACAATATATACACTGTCAAGAAGTTGGATATCAATATCAACAACATTAACAACAAACCGTATCTCCAAGATCAATCATGACAAGGTCAATTTAAAGTACAAATATCACAGGGTAACAAATGAAAATACACACCACTTGGGAAGCCAACCAAATCAGTCATGCAATAGTTGGTGCAAGAAAATATTATCAAACTTCCTATTTATAAGAATTACCAAAATCCCCTAGTTAAACCACCAAGCTATAATGAGGAGCACCTATTGTGATTTTCACAAAACAAAGGGACATACAACATCAAGTTGTATTTGACTCAAAAATCTCATCTAAGACCTCATTGATCAAAAGATAATCACTATTGGGGATAACAATGAAGATTCAACCACTGGTGATAGAATTGATAGTTTCCCCACCACAATTGTTGAAAACAATGATCAAATATATCTTCCAGCTTATGTGGTGATCCGAATATTAGCAAGCATAAAATGAAATTGGTCAAAGAATTTGTGAGCCAAAAATCCAAATCACTAGCCCATGGCATATTTTGACAAGAAGACATTCATTATCAAGCTTCATCTTTCATAGAACTTCAATCCAAACAATCAGTATCAGTCGCATCTAGTTTACACTTCAATGTCACATCAAATCATTCAAATAGCTTTTTTTCCATACCAAGCTTCAGCAATCTTGATCAATCAAATCCAATCAATAAATCATCTCGGGATATCCTTCCCAGTCCTTGTGTTGCTTAACACTATCCTTGCATTTTTGTGTATCCTCAACAATGTTATCATCATCAATCAAATCTAATCGATCCCTCATCATCTTGGGATATTCATCCTAATCCTCATGTTGCTTAACACTATCCTTGCATTGTTGTGTATCCTCAACAATTTTATCATCATTAAATCCATCAATCCAATCAATAAAACTTAGCTTGGATTTCAAAAAAATCCCAAAATAAAGTACTGATATCATATCCATATCTAAAACGTCAAAATCCTGCAAAAAATCCAAAAACATCGAAAATCAAATTAGAAAATCTAAAAAAATTCAAAAAACACAAAATCCAAAACATTCAAATAACACAAAAACATAAAAACATTCAAAAAATCTCATAAAATACAAAAACATTCAAAAATTTGAAAATCAAAACATTTGTAAAATATCAAAAATACCAAAAACAGCCTCAAAAAATTTCAAAAACATAAAAAACATCCAAATATTTGAAAAAAATTATCTTTCCTATTTTTCTTTCACCCGCAATAATCTCATTCATAATAAATCAATCATCACACTCACCCTTTGGAAAAACAAACAAAAACAACCACAACAATCAGCAAAAGCAAACTCCAAACACAAAATCAAACTCTTGATCATTCGCAAACATGTCAATCAACCTTATATCAATAGCCTTTTTGAACAACCTATCAACTTTCCACCATCCACTAACATGTCTTAGGATGTATCATTCCTACAATGGGCATTATCTATTGGAAAAACACTTTGGATAAACAAAATGATGTGTTGCCATCCACTAACATGTCGTAGGATGTGTTGTTCCTATAAAGGGCATTATCTATTGGAAATTGTTTTGGTTCTTATCCTAAACAAAACAAATCCCTTTGGCTAGAGGTATGAAGAACATTGACTTATTTGTGTACTTGATCTTTTCTTTTTGATTTATCTTATTGCACTCATTCCAATGACCTCTTAATGATGTCTAATCAAAGCGATTTAGAGAGAAAGGAATGGGGCATTGATCATTATCTTTTTATCTCTTGTGCTTGTTGGACATTCTTGTAATATAACTTGGAAAATACTTGCTTTGTTAGGTACATCCTGGCAAGGTTTTTGTATGTCAAGTGTTAACAAGAATACTCTTATCTATTTGTCGAGTCAAACTCCATTGCACTAGGTACAATGCCACCTTGGTTCTTTATACCTTGATGCATCGTGCCTATGTGAGTTATCAAACATAAGGTAAGCGACCCTTTTAAAATCCCAATTATTGATAAGCAAATCATCCATCTCTCATCATCATCAGCATAAATTTGGCTTGTTGGATCCTCTTGTCATCATCTCATTTCTCATTTCTTCTTTTCCACACTAACATCATACCAGAATAGTTAATCATCGCCAGTGCATTCATCCTGCATCCACAAATCATTAGCATACATAAATCTCATAACCATAGCATATCACATAATCCATCTCATTTGTCTCATTTGCATCATTATCATAACCATTCATACGTCCATCTTGATCCTCTTTGTCGCGAGATCGACCCTCAAATTGAATCTTTTCGCTTGATCTCTTGAGGGGGCAATGTACCAGTATAATTCTTTCTACTGGGCGATCCAAAAAAATCAGATTTTTTTTGAATTTTGATTGCGGTAAGTTTATTCTTTGAATGAACATAGCAAGTACATTGATTCAAAGAGGGGAAAAATGTAGACATGAAAAATTAGAATCATGCATTTAACTAATTCATATTCATCCATTCATCAAATAAATAAAGTTTATTTGATTCAATCTCTAAAGTCCTCCATTTAAATTAAATAAATTCATCTTTAGTACTAACATCATCCTCTTTGATTAAATAAACCAAATCTTTATTTAATCAAGTATTTATCATTTTCCATCTCCTTTTGATTTAGTTTAATCCTTAAATCTAAGTCAAAGGAGTCAAATTACCTAATCCTCTCTTAAATTAACTAAATCAGGCTTAAATCTAATCTTAATACAAGTCCCATCCTCTAGCTTTCCCCACTTGCACAAATAAATCAATTAGTTCATTTATTAAATTCTCATTTTCCATCAACATGGCATAATAGAGAATATGCTCTCAATTTTGAATTCAAATCAAGTTGACTTGTCCCTCCCAACATAGCATTAATTCTCCTCTTACATGTCCCCCACTAGGCATTTAAGACCCATTCTTCTCCCTCCAACAAGCCAAATTTGAAGTTTGAAAAGGCCAACTAATGCCATTAATTGGCACATTCATTAAAACTTGCACATCCTTCACCCATCTATCTCTTGACAAGTGGAACCTTCCCATTGGTTGAAGGTTAATCCCACATTCACCCATTTTGCATGTCTCTCCATCATTCTCCCCTATAAATAGAGAACTCACCCTTTGCATTTGGGCATCCACAATCACAATCTTTATGGAAAGTTACTCTCTTCACATTGAGAGCTAATTTGTCCACTTCATCTTCAAGAAATTTTATCATTGAGCTTGTCAAGGGTTGGGAAAGGGTCACTTTTCACAACAAAGTGGCACAATCTAGTATGGAATAGGTGTGCATTTGTGCTTCTTTTGTGCTTCCAATTAGTTTGTTTTGTTATCTTGTTTGAGAGGCATTATGCATCATTTCATAGGAGCATTTAGTAAGTTTGCATGAACTAACCTTTGTTACGGAGTTTAGAATGTTTGCAAATTTATAAGGTGCTCACACATATATATTCATTTGTATATATATATATATATATTAAAGTATACTCTTTCCTGAATGGAACCCTATCAAAAATTGAGAGAATCTAGCCTTTTCAACAACACAGTATCAAAAATTGATATAATAAAGCCTCTTCAACTTGACCCTATAAAAAATAAAACAACATAGCCTAACCTAGAGAACAACAATTAACAATCCATAATGGAAACAAACATAAATTGTATAACACCAACCCATTGTTGATTGCACAAAGCACAAAAAAATGGACAGTAATAAACCAATGCAGAAATATAACCCAAGCTAGCATAGTCTTTTCCCGAGAGCACCTTAACGAGAATTCAAACACTTCTCAACAACACTTTGTCAACAATGAAACAATATAGCCTAGGATACACAACAAAAACCAACAAAAACTACATAAGGTTAACAATTATATTTTGTTCCAAACATAGCCACAAAATTGAACCCATAAAGAGAAACCAACAAAGATTCATAGTAACCAACCCAAGTGAAAATATACTCATTTCTCAACAAAATATTATCACAAATAGAAACAATGTATCCTTCTCAACAACACCCTCTTGAATAACAGTGACAAACCCATCAAAAAATATACTCCTTTATGAACAAAACCTTATTGAAAATTGAAACAATATAGCCTTTTCAACAACATCTCATCAAAAATGATGCACTATAGCCTAAGACATGGAAAAATAATCAATAATACCTAATGTAACCAAACATGGAGTGTGCACCATTAACTATTTCATTTTTTTCCAACCATAACCACAAAATAGAAGCCATAAATCAACCAACACTGGTTTCAATAGCAACCCAAACACAGAAACCCACAAAATTCATGCAAAATGATAGCCACATAATGCAACCTCAAATGAAACAATATTTTTTTTAACAAGAAATATAGTCTTTCCTCAATAATAGCCTATTGAAAACTGAAACAATATAGCCTTTTAAACAAAATCTTATAAAAAATGAGACAATATAGTCTGAGCTATACAATAACAATTGAAAAAATCCATTATCATCAATGCCATGACCGAGAAATTGGACAAAGCCCAACATGGGTCTCTGGTTGTTGATCTGGAGGAAACCAATGAAATAAACCAAGAGGAGGATGTTGGCATCTCTAAGAGAACTAGGGCCAATCTGAAGAGGAAGGCTCCCCCCACTCTGCAAATGATTCAAATGTTTAAGAAGGGAGTTCATGAGATGCAAAAATTGGAGGCAGAGACAAAGTCTATCCTAAAGACTCTGGGTTAGTCGCGGCCGGTTTTTTGTTGGCCTTCGTGCTGGCCTTTTTGTTTAACCTTCCAGGTCTTTGGTGGGTGGCTGCTACTTGTTCTGGTTTTTACCTTTTGTGCAGCTAGTTTTTTTTGTTGGACTTTTCTTTCCTATCTTTTATGTTGTAAATTTTGTGGTTTCGGGTCCCTGTAAAATCTATTTTACCCTTTATCAAAAACAATCGACAAAAGTTGTATAATGTCAACAATTTTATTCTATTGCAAAAATACCCACAAAACAAAAACATTAAACAAAAACCTAACGAAAATTGATAGTAACAAACCCATACAAAGAAACACTCCTTTCTCAACAGAACCTCATCAAAAATTGAAACAATACAGCCTTTTCAACAACACCTTCTCAAAAATGAAACAATATAGCTTAAGCAGGAGAACAATAATCAACAATGCCCAATGGAAGCTAACAAAAAGTGTGTAGGATTAACTATTTTATTTCGTTGCAACCATAACCACAAAATGCAAGCCATAAATCAAACAATAATTGTTTAAAGACTTACCCAGATGGAGAAACCCACAAAACACAAAAAATGATAGCTAGGAACCCATACAAAACCATAGACACAAAACACGAACCTTAAACCAAACAATAGTCATTTTCACAAAAAATATAGTCTTTTCTCAACATTATCTTATCAAAATTAGACGCAATCAACATTACCTTATCACAAATAAAATAATATTGCTTGCCAAAAATGACAGATTCATAGTAACCAACCCAAGTAAAAATATACTCATTTCTCAACAAAATCTTATCACAAATAGAAACAATATTGCCTTCTCAACACCCTCTCAAAAATTAACAGTGACAAACCCATCAAAAAATATACTCCTTTCTGAACAAAACCTTATCAAAAATTGAAACAATATAGCTTTTTCAACAACACCTCATTGAAAATGATACAATATAGCTTAAGACAGAGAACAATAATCAACAATATCTAATGTAACCAAACATGGAGTGTACAACATTAACTATTTCATTCCATTCCACCCATAACCACAAAACGGAAGCCACAAATCAACCAACATTGGTTTCAACAGCGACCCAGACACAAAAACCCACAAAACATGAACCTTAAACCAAACAATAGTCATTTTCAAAAACAATATAGTCTTTTCTCAACAACACCTTATCAAAATTAGAAGCAATCAATAGTGCCTTATCGCAAATAAAACAATATTGCCTCTCAAAAATGGCGAGCCACAAATGAAACAACATGGCAAACAGTTTTTTCGATATGCACTTCTTCTCACTTGCTTCAAACAAGCCTCTTTTTGCTAGCTTTCTTCAGGCTGCCTTGTTTCTCCAATCCTACAACCATAGCTAGAAAATAGAAACCTTAAATAGAAACCCACAAAAAATCATAGTATCAAGTGCATGCAAAACCATACACACAAAACGCAAACCATAAACGAGACAAGATTTCATTTTTAGAAACTATATTGTATTTTCTTAACAACAACTTATCAAAATTTGAAGTAATCAAAAATACCTTCTTCCAAATCAAACAATATAGCTTGCCATAGAAAAAAAACCACAAATCAAACAATATCGTGAATGGTTTCTTTGGCATGCACCTCTTCTCGCTAGCTTTCCTACACAAAAATGGACAAAATATTATCACAGGTGACACTTTTCTTTTCCTTTTGCAACTATCCACCCATCTTCATAGAAGTTGCACAAAGCTTAATCGAGCTTGCACCCTCATAGAAGCTTACCCTCGTCGCTCACGGCTCTCATAGTAGGTATAGCAATAGAACGACACCAAACAATTCCTTATTGAAAATTTCCTAGACATTTTTTTTGTTCCCCAATGCGTTAAGTGACAAATTTTATGATGACCTTCACTAGTACATGCAAAGCATACAACACTTAATGTTGATGCAAACCAACGTTTAATATCAGGAACCTTCTCTATCCACATGATGGGAAAAACACCACCCTATTCCCAAGGCAGCCAACAATCGCCTCCACCACCTTTTTCATGGCCATCAAAAGGCTAAAACATCAGGAGGTTAACAAAAATTATGACCAAAGTTATAACCCATCTGCCACCTTTTTCTCGACCGCCAAAAGTCTGAAAAATGGGGAGGCTAACGAAAATTTCGACCAAAGTTCACACAAATAGCCTATCGACTAAGTATAATTTGATTTTTTTTTTATAAGAATAAAAATATTTATTTTACCAATCTTTCTTAATGTATATATCTTCTTAAGAGAAAAGGCGCTAAGCTTATATATTATATATATAGTAAAAATAAGTTTTATACATAGAAGATGGATTTTTTGACTACATGATTTCCCATATATTTCAAACATCACATTACAATGCATAGGGAATGCAAAATTTCAAAGCATTCTACCTATTACTACTTAGAAACACCATATCATTCTGACCCTCTAAAGACTAACATTACAGTAAACCCAGGATCAAACCAAAATTCACAAAAAAATACACCACCACTGGCTATTCCTCCATTGAAGTCATCTAAATCGAATCTTCCCCTTGTGCCTCAAAACTTCCCCTAGCTTGGCTATCACAACCAACAAGAGTATTATCTGCAACTACACAACAAACAAGAACATCGTCCACAACTAGTTCCTATTGGATAGGCCACCCATGTACACTGGATCCTTGACCATCAAACAAGGTATTTACTGCAACTGATGCATGACGAACATGCCACCCACGAACATTGAAGCCTTGCTCTGCACCAAGAGCATTTGACATTTGAGGGCCCCAATTTTGGAAAGGATGAATAGTTGTCCCCAATCCACCTCCAGTAGCATTTTCATACAAATTCACAACCTCAATTCCCATACTATCCACTAGTGAATTTTGTGAAAGCCCTTAAACTTCCACTTGACCCGTGTTTGGAGCTAACAAAATTTCATTACCTACCACCCAACCCATGTTTGGGATTGGTGAGAAACCTCAACCTTCTCCTCCAATAGAATTAATCGAGGAATGGGGATCATGAGCCCTGAGAAAAGATATTGTATAATATTTATCCTTTATTTTCCTATCCATTTTCACACAAACCCTCCTATAGTTCTTCATCAAAGCATTTAACAGCTCCTGCTATCACTCTTATATTGCAGGGCTAATCTGATGGACTCAAAAATTCCTCATAACCCTGCTGGTGAAAAATAAACTCTCTTGGGAATAAACCACCTATATCCCCTTCCCCAACAAACACATTATATTTTTTAGTAGCAAGTAACAAGGCATTATGTTGAAGAAAATGAGCCTTGACAAATTGTTCAATAATAAACACTAATTCCCTATAGGACTACATCAAATCCATTATGTTAGACATGAAAAAAGAAAGCACCTATGAAGGAAATATGATCCTTCTAGCATGTAGACTTGTGACCTATGTTCCAAGGATGGTGCAAATAGTTTCCTCCACTCTACGGTAAGATAAATTAAACACTACTTTCAAATAGTCATGGGAGAGATATTCCTCGAAAGAAAGCTCCCATTGTTGAACCTCCATGCACACCCTTAAATTCAAAGGATTGAAATCCATGCTACAAAATCTCCACACCCATAAAAGAAATATTAAAGGATTAATTAAACAACATTGTAGGATGATGCCACTTTGTTCCCACCTCCCTTTATAGCTAGTAAACAACATCTGCATATCTTTGGTGCATTTACTAGAGAATATTATGTTATAATGTGGCTGCAAATTTTCATATCAGCACATGAATTCCTTGAGATGAGGCATGTGAAACTTATTTCACTAATCTTGATTTCTGAAGAGCCAATACCTATTCAAAGAAGGACATGGCTACCGTAATCAATACTTAAGGTGGGCCTTTCAAATCTACTCGCAACCTAATGATGAAGGGAAACAGTCATTAATACATATAGCAAGCAGTATGGAAGGTTTATCTGGCTAATACCTATTCTAGGAACAATGTAGCTGTCGTATCCAAAGCATGAGGTGAGATTTTCAAATCGGCCAACATCCTGATGACGAAGGATAGTAATCATTAATCATACATCAACAAATTGATAATCAAATACTCTATTTAATCAATACTAGCCACCTCGTACAAAGAAATCCCACATCCCATGTCCTTGTTGGCAAGCCAGCGAAACCAAATCAGCCTTCACTTCACATATCCTATTTTTCACACCAACTAAGCAAATATTGACAATCAACACTTCAATCCTTGACATTGCACACTGATAAATAAACTTTAACAACTATCATGAATTCTATCTTTCTTAATATTATTTATGTCTTTTTCTTACTTGAAATTTTAGAAAATATAAATACAAAAAAATAATTAAACCAATTGCTTAAATTCATTTAATTGAAAAAGAATAAAGGTTTTATTCAATTAGATAAATAGATCTACTTAAACAAAAAGTTCAGATTTTTGTAACTTAGCACAATCTTGTTCAAAAGACTCTTCTCACAAGTCTACTTTTAAACTATCCTAATCTTAACAAAAGACAACAAATTTCAGGTAGCAATCACTCTAATATTAAGTAATATCATGAAAAATTAACAAAATACAGTGCAAAAATTCCTTTGGTTGGTCCCAAATTGGGTTGAGGAATAGGAGCTTGAAATTTCAAAGTTCTCCCATCTACACCACAAGACAACCAAATATTAGTGTTGGGTTTGGTGAAGCCCAAATATTCCTAATTATAACAATAATTTATCCCATACTCGAAATGGATGCCTTTTGTAATTGACTTCTTTTTGGCATGTATTTGCTAATTTAGAAGTTGACCATTTTGGAGATTAGACTAAATTATAAAAAGTTGTTACTGCTTGAATATGTATTGTATTGAGAATTAATAAAAGATATTCCCATATTAAAAGTGGATGTAGTCTATAAGATGAACCACTATAAAAATATCATGTTCTTGTTTGTGTGTGTTATGATTCATTCATTTTATTTTCTACAATCTTTTTCTTTCGTTTATTTTACTCTCATTAAATTCAACAATTGGTATTAGAGCCATGGAGAAGTATTGAGCAAAGATGGAAAATGATTAGGTGTTTGATCTCGGAGTTGGGTGTCTTTATATAGTGAAATGACAGGTTGAAATGGGAGTTTCAGATGATGATGAATTTGATTCTATAATTGAAGAATTTCTTGGTAGTTTAGATTTGGTAGAAAGTAATGCACAAGTGCAACCTAAAACAAGGCGATGTGTTCATTGGTGAGATGGCTAGAAAAATGAGAAGGATTCAACTGAAGAGGAGGAGGATGCTAGGTTTGTTTCCTTCTTGACTCTTGATGCAGTTGTGACTACCATTGACAAGAGAAAGAAGATAACAAAGAGGGTTTGAAGTAATCGTTGGTTAAACAAGGAGAGACTGTGGATTTTTCCTTTGAAGATGAGGATGATGCCTCGCAAGGAGAGGAGGATGTGGTCAAGTGAAGATGAACCTAAGAAAGAGGTCAAGAATTGAGAGGATTACCTAAATAAAGAAGTTGTGATGCTAAAGGAAGAGATTTTAATGCTTAGAGAGCGAATTTTTTGTATGGAGAAAGAAAAAGAAAAAAATATAAAAGAGTGGGAGTTTTTTGGAAAGAAAAGAAATGAAGCCTTAAAAATGGAAATGGATGATGATCTTGTCTATTTGGCCACTAAATTTCTTATGAGTGATGGTGATCCTAATTCCCCGAGCACTACCCAAGCGAGGTATGTGTGGGAAAAGGCCCTACAAAATTTGGGAGGCGAGGATTTTAACATGTAAGAAAACTTTGGAAAGGTTGAGAGAGCAACAGAGGCTGAGAATAAGGCCTTTGAGGAAATTAGATATCAAAAAGAAAAAGAGAAAGATGATTTATTGACGAATATTGTAGAAGTAGAGGCAAAGTGGAATGCATCAAGATTGTATGTAGAGAAAAAGCTGCAGCTGAAGGTAATGAGGTAAAATCATATTTTAATGAGAGATTTGATAAGGTTGAAAGTGATGCTACAGAAAGTAATGAGAAGGTTGAAGAAGAATTTTCTAATGATGATTGGTATGTAGAAAAGGATTTGTACAGGTGGTGTATAGAAATGGCTTTGGATTGGGGCCATGGTGGAGGTCCAGATTTGATTCTGGATGTGGGGAAGGAAATGGAAAGCTTAAAATCCATGGAAGCTATTAAATCTGGCGTGCTTTGGAGGAGACTCATTTGAAGCATTCTTGAGCAGAATTTGGCGAAGCTAAAATCTTCATTAGGGTTGATGTAAATGCCTATAGTTAGCAATATCTCTGAGTAGCTATCTCAAGCAATATTTGGTCTTCAAGTGGGAGATTGTTGGGTTCAGTGAATCTCAAATATTCTTTCTAATTATAATCATAGTTTCTCTCACAATTGAAACAGATGCCTTTTGTAATTGAGTTCTTTTTGGCATATATTTGCTAATTTAAAAGTTAATCATTTAAGTGGATTTTTCTATTTTTGATATGAGACTGAATTATTAAAAGTTGTTACTCAATGAATATGTATTGTATTGAGAATCAATAAAAGAGATTCCACTGTTGAAAGTGGATGTAGTTTATAAGATGATCCACTATAAAAGTCATGTGTTCATATTTGTGTGTTATTATTCATTCATTTTATTTATGTAATCTTTTTCTTTCGTTTATTCTACTATCATTAAATTCAACAATTAGTTTGTCTTTCATAAGGTAACATAGCATACCTGTCACATAAGGAATAAAATGTACACTCTAAGTCCTGGATCTTGTTGAGGCTTATTATGTCATCTATGTTGGATTTAAATTTTCTAGTTGTCTCGGAAAGCATAGCATTTGGAGGAACTGCATAAGAAATAATTGAATGACATCCAATAATAGGGCACCCACAACCCAGAGCTAGTTGTACTTTATCCCCTATTTTGTATATACTGAATTTATTTCTGATGATACAGTATGGCTAAAATACTTTGGGAAATCTCACTTTCCACTAATCCCACATCGAAAGGTTGCACTGTAAAAGAATGTTTCATATACTATGAAAGCCAAGCAAGAACAACGAATTCTAGCACGATGCAGTAAAAAGGATGATTTGCTAGGCATAAATGTTGAATCTATTAACAGAATGATTGGAGATAAATGTAAGCATTACAACTGTGAACAGATGAAGTAGAACAATTAAGGGGTGGGAATGTTTCAGCCCACGTTGAAGTGTAAAGCCAAGCTGAAACTAAAACTGCTAGAAAAATAGTTGTCTTAGGAATGCCATTCATTTTTACAAGGCTTTTATCAACCAGCTGTCTGAACTGACCGCACCCACGGAGCTCTATTAATAGGGATAAACTAAAGCGTAGGTTGGGCCATGTACGATGAACCTCTTGCCACCCATTCGAAGATGTCGGATGTTTGTATTTGTTGGTGGCAAATAAGGGAGCCTTCCCAGATCTTCCTACACAAACCCATGTTCTTTGAATTCTTTATTCTGATTATTATTCTTACATCATATTTAATATCCTTAAAAATAAATTTTGATCAACCAAAATGAAACAACTATTTATTATTTTTTAATAAAAATTAATATAAAATTACTATTTGACTATTGAAAAATATAATATTTAAGTAGCTAAAACATTATAATCAGCATTTGTTATCCATCAACATTTATTTTGTGCAAGGCCAAACTTATTTGTTAATTTAGTCACCAAGCCAAGATTCCATGAGTTTTACGTCATGGTATCGTACCATTCTTATTATATACATTATTTTTTTATTTAATAAACTTGAATCAAAAGCACATTACAAAATGCATGTTGAACCAATGACACCATTCTTTTTGTGTGGAGGGTACGGAAGTGACTTAGTCAAGGCTTAGAAGTCTATTCCTTCATATTACATAATCTTAACAATTTTTTTTTTTTTAAATAATAGAATTTATTTTATTAGAGTATTGTTTTTTTATTAGCGTTATACATGGAAGAAGATTTTCAAAAGATTTCAAAATCTTGTATGATAAGAATCAACAATAATATGAGACAAGAATCAATAAAGAAATAAATCTTAAAAATGAGAAAGACCCTACAAAATAGATAACAATGTCACAACAAAAGGACAAGCATGACAACAATCATGGAGGTTTAAATTTAAACCTTACCAAATAATTTTGAAGTGGATAAAAATCTTGACACAAATGGGCCTTCCTACATCTTTTTGAAGAGGAGCCAAGCTTAACCAATGAATACTTAGGGGTGAAAACATGAAGTTGAGTTCACTTCTAGTGGAAGTTTTGGCCTTAGAAAAAATTTCCAAATCAAGCAAAACGAATCAGAATCCCATTTCACTTTGGGGTCCAGAGCCTAAATTTAAACTGAGATCCCATTTTCAAAAATCAGTATCCCATTTCATTTTAGTTTCTTGAACCTTGATTTAAGAAATAGGATGGCAATTTATACATAACGAGATCTCGATTTGTAATAAGTTGGATGCCATTTTGTAGAAGTATTTAATTTTTTTGAAAAGGTCTACAACCTCATTTTTCACTTGCAATAGTGGAAGCGAGAGTGGGATCTCAGGTGAGAGCAATTTTTATGGGGTGCTAACAATCTAGGTAACAATAATTTATTTCCCTTTTTTCATCTTTTAGTTATTTGGTATTTGGTATTTCATTTTTTTTCTTTATTTTGTAATGTATGTGTATATATTTCATTTGAATGTTGAGAAAAATATATAAACCCAAGTTTCTATTTGAAAACTAAAAAACTATGTATATTTTCATTTGCATTTGTTTATGCTTTAAATTTGTATGCAAGTATTTCAAAATCAGATAATGCTTAATTTGCTTGAGGAAAAAATCTAGAATTATCTTTGTTTATTTCATTACATTATTTAGCCACATACAACCAAAATTTGTAGCACATGGCATCCACATGTACCCATGCATAAACACATACTCTCTAACATATTAACATACATATATTTTTTTGTCAATGTAATCTTTGAACCTCCTAAGAGAAAGATTTAAAAAAATCTCAACTAAACATCTAAAATTTGATAAAAAAAAACCATCCCAGATCAATAAAATCAAATTATTCAATCCAATCATTTAATATAGCAATGAAGGATTTTATCCTAAGACTACTAGAAATGAATCAAAACATAAATCTAGAGAGTTATGTCACACCATCACAAGCATGAGAATTCCATGATAATTCAAAAACCCCTAGCATGGATATTTTTACATATCAATATACACAATTTTGAGTACATAAGAAAATGTGAAGGACTTTTCTAACTAAATGGGAAATTATTCCATCTAAACGTGTAAATGAGATGACAAAAGGTCAATCCATTCTAATACATATTAGATATAACTCTATATATAGCATGGTAAAAGGACTTCGTCTAATATCTAGTTCCACAAAGTGATCACAAGTCACAATTTTCATAAAATATGAAATTTCCTCCTTTTAACTACATAGATTTTGTTTTTACACTCATTATAGTGTTTATACCCTTTGTATGCTTAGGACCATTTTTAATGATCACAAAAGAACCCCACAAGAGCCCTAAACTTAGGAAATCATAATTAAAGTTCTTATAAAGATTCAAGATCAAATATATCATAAGTCTACACTAGCAACCTTGGGAATTTTATCCCATAACATTTACCACCATCTAGTGCTAGGACCCCTATAAAATTTTGTCAAGTGATTGTTTTCCCTCTCTTTTGTTCCCTAATTTTCTCAAGTTTATAAAATCCATTTCCATAAAAACTTGGTAGTGATTGATATAAAATTTGGCACTTCAAACAAATTGCATGCCTTGTTAAGACAATAATAGAAAACATGTATCTCTATCTTCTCTCATTTCATAAAGAACTGTAAAAAAAATTAAAAAGTGGAGTTGAATTTATTAGAGTTCTAAATCATAAAATACTAGGGGGATTATTGAATTATTAATATCATGAATATATTTTATTCATCCTTTGGTTGATCATCCCCTATTTTATTTTAGCCTCTTTCCATTATTGGAATGCATATTACCTTAGTTTCTTTATCCCAATGTCTAGGATTGTTGTTATATGATCATGCTTTAAATCTAAAACTTCTCCTTCATTTGCCTATCATTTAAATATTTATTGTGATCACCATTACATTTTGTTTGAACTCTATTAAAAATAAATTTATAATCTTTTCAATCTATTACTTTAAGTTATACTAAAGTGCACAACATGCAACACCTATGGCATGAATCCAATTTCAACAACCTAAAATTTTGTCAAACAATAAAGCACTATACATTACATAGAACATAATATTAGGTGTGATGGTTTCCAAAGTGATAGGTAAAGTAATTTTAAACAACAAATTTCATTGAACACATTGTCGAATTCTATAATGATAAGTTCAAATTGTGGTTACAATTTAGTAGAGTCAACTTTGATGACATTTGAAAAACTCATTTAGTGATTTTTTTAGTGGTTAATATTCGCCAATTAGGTAATAGTTGTGATTTGGGAATCCAAAATTGGTTAATGGTTTGAACTATAATGTGACTTGAATCACCATATTTTTACAAAGTTTAATTAGTCTTATTTAAATTGCCAAAGAACTTATTTTATTATAAAATTTAACTAAAAATTTTACCACAATAATCAATACATGATTAGATTAGATTCACCTAAATTTTATAAATTATAGTAGAAATCTATATTACTTACAAATAGTATATCATAATTATTAGTTACTATAGGACCATATTTCTAATATTTAGTTTCCACCATTGATTTATAATATAATCTAATGGTCATTGTTGTGTTTCATGAGGTAAAATGTACCCACATGTGATCTGTAATGCTCATGGAGACCATGATTTTGGGCCTTATGAGCATTATAGGTTGTGGGTACAATTTAACTCATAGAGTACAATGAGGGTCTTAACCGCAATGTTAGATCAATTATCTAAATAAATTTTGAGCCCCATGAGAATTACAGATCATGGGTATAGTTTACCTTGCATAATGCAATGAGGGCCATTATACTATATTTAAAAATAATGATCATGGAAAACCCTTAAACCCATCAATAATTTCCACTCTTAGACCCCTAATTTTCTATGAGAATTATTTTTAGATTGGATGGATTCACCATCAAAATCAATGCATTTTCTTATTATTTTTCAAGACTTGCCAAAATTTTCTATTAATTTTTAGTGATGTTAAAAAATCACCAATAAAATTAATATTTTTTTTGAAAAGAAGGAAAAAATTGTCAATAGAAATCTAATATTTTTTCTTTAAAAAATGAATGATTCACCAAGATATTATATGTTTTTTGAGGGGTTTTTGTAACGCCCTGCCAGGGATTCCATAAGAATAAATCATTAACAATTAAACCAAATAATTTTTTTAAAAATCACTCGATCACAAAAATGTTCTTAGGATTCCAAGACGACATTACTAAAACATTGATAAAAAATAACATCACAACATAAGTACATATAATATTCATGAATGATCCAATCTCATAAAATTTATAAGGTCAAGTTACATAACCAGATTACATCAAGAGAGATTATAATAAATCTTCTATCAATTATAATATCATTACAAAAGTTCTCTTTAGATGTCAAGAAAAAATACAATAAGGATGAAGATCATTTCACATTGTCAGCCATGTTCATAAGTACGCTCAGTGTCTAACATCACGAACACTGTAGGATCATGAACCTATTCCACTAAAAATGTTATCCAAGTATAGTAATATTTGTAAGAGGATTCAAGTCGGATATAGGACGGTTTCCTCCCAACCACATGGTACTTGAAGGTCCACTCCTTCCATGCTAGGAGATAATGGAAAGTCCACAAAACAAGCAACAAACAACAAAGAATAGATATTACATCACATGGTTGACAAAAAACATAATGACATGATGGAAATCAAAATTATATAAACACTAATAAACTCCTAGAGGAAACAATAGAACCAAAAGTGACTCTACACAAGAGACCCTAAAGCATGTATAAGGATAAGAGTGTCATCACACAATTGTTCTAGGTTACCCTGGTGAATCTTCCTAGATTACCGGCCCTCATCATGAGTTAACCTAGAAATCTCTATCGATTCCCAGCCCCTAAAAAAAATTATGTGGAATGAAAACTATTTTGAAGAGGACAAAATGATCGATCAAGCCATTCCAGGCCATCTCAACCTATCCTTAATCTATACAAGCATTAAGGAACTAGACAAGGCATTCCATTTATCTAAATTTTTTAATGAACCCTAGGTATATTTATTAATATTTTCACTAAATTACATACTTTCGGTAGGTTACCCTTGCTACCACTTAAGGTATCGACCCCTATTGAAAGCCACTCTTCCTACATACATTAACATAACTTAACATCAATCACAAAGGACAACCATCATGCACAAGAAAACAAAGCCAAGAATGTTTACATCTCAATCATGAGAAAGACCATATAATTTCCAAAATACCTTAAAGGTAATAACAGTTTGTGAAAGGCTAAGTCCCAAATAAAATCTTTGTAATTGAACAACCAGTATAAACATAACCAATTACATTACAAGCTTAGTTTCCTAGCCTCTGGAACTAAAATTTCCATTTCACATTTCAAATAAACTTTCACTTGATAATTCCAAACAATCAATCCCACAAAAGTTTCCTGATACACCATTCAATACTATAAGAATAATTTGAAGTATGATTACATTAAATCATAATTTAAATTTCAAGCATAATCATCTTTCCTCCAAAGATATTTAAACACATCTCTCAAAACATTGATTTTCACACCAATTGTAGTCTTTAACTTTTCAAACAAATCATATACTAATCTAATAGCGAATCAAAAACTATAATTATAATTACTTCCAATCATAGCTTAAATATTATTCCTACGCACAACTTAACTTTTTCTTTCACAACACTAAAAAAAATCTTTTAAATCTAACTTGTTATAACAAGACACAATTAAAAGAATTTCAATATCCTAGTAATAAATTTAATATAAAATTTCAACTTAATTGATCACCATTTAGATACTTTCAAATTTTAATATAAGAAAATTAATATAAATGATAATTTTGATAAACTTAAACACAATATGCATCTATAAATAAACATAGATAGTTTCGTTAACATTTAAATCAAATGACAATCAATAATAAAAGTACTATTACAGAATAGGAAAAGTTCACAAAACTTAACCATGCAAATATCTTCAATGGTAATATGTGCACCATGCAAACACTAGTAGAATTTGGGAAATAAATGACTATGTGACTAAAACTAGTAGAATTTGGCAAATAAATAACTAATTTGATCATCATAAGTCACTAATTTGGTCATCAGGTAAAATCACAGCTAAATAATTGGTCAAACAAATAAAAATGACTAAATAAATGACTAATACTCATGTATTCTTTTTTCTTTCGAATTTGATCATAATCCATAGAGCTTAAGTCCCCATCATGGGACCTCTACCTAAGCGGGCCATTTTTCCACCTAAGTTGCTTAGTGCACCAAAAATATCTATTTGCATGGAAGACATTGCCTCTCGGTGCAGTCTTAAGGCCTTCACATATTTTATAAAAAAAACTTAACATTTACATTCTTTAACTTTTATTACTCATTATGTTAATGAATCGTTGATGTTTTTAACTATGATTTGAAGCCAAATTGATTTTTCTATTGTGTTAGCATGTCAAATATATCAAAGAGCAATTGTGGTCAATTTCACTAATAAAATATGATTGAAACAATCTAATTGCATTTTGAGGGCTATCTTTCATTTCAAAACACAAATAAAGATGACTAAATAATTAGTCACACAAATAAAGATGACTAAATAATTAGTCACACAAATAAAAATGACTAAATAATTGGTCACACAAATAAAAATTAGACAATATAATATTATAGTGGTTAATTAAGAAAATTGAATTGAGGAGTGGATTGTATTATAATCTAATATAATATATATTATATAATCTTATATTAAATACTAATATAATAATAATAATATTATATTATTATATAATATATATAATAATATGATTATTATTATAGTACAATACAATATATTATAATATAATATGATATTATATAATATATATTATTATATAATATTATATATTATTATTTTATATATTATATAATAGAATATTAAATACTAATATTATATTATAATATTATAATATTATATAATAATATAATATTATAATATATTTAAAAAAGAGATTTAATTTTGAAATAAAAATCAAATGAAGTAAAGAAGAAGGCAAGTGGGCGATGGTATTTGATTTTTCTATTAAAAATCATAACAAGGCACCTATTTTCTTTAATACAATGTGAAAAATCAACCATTTAGCCTAGGGTAATGAAAAAATCCTAAATAAAAAAGAAATCAAGCCCTAATCTCATTCCATTTTTCACTTGTATTTTTGGAGAAGAAACTAAGCACCACCATGCCTCGGTAGGGTTTGAGAGTCGAATGGTGACTCATTCTACTGTTTTTGATGATTTTCTTGAAAAAATCCTATAAGGTAAGTCTTTGGTTTTGAAACTGAAAAAGTATTCTCCATTTTGAAGCATTTTATCAAGATCACTTGGCCACGACTGAGTATTTTTCTGTTGCATTTTCTTTGCTTACCATTTTTTGATATCTCTCCTCTTTGTTTGACTACCATTGGAGTATCTTTGAGGCTCATTTCTGAAGACTTTGGAGGGTGTCTCCTTTACAACAATCTTGTGTAAGTTTCATTATTCTTATCTCTTAAATTTCTATGAGAATAGGTTCGATTCAAGCTCAGGAGAGGACATATGATAAAAACCCTTGTATCTCCCTGCACAAATCTTGATGGGTTACTTTCTTTCTACAAAAAATGTAAAACTTTGAACTCTCAACTTACTATATTCATTATTTTGAGGGTTTTATGTGTTCTAATGGCCATGACCTTCATAGCATTTTGGGTATTTTTCTTTCTATTCATTTTCTCTTCCTCATGGCTATGTGGTAGAGACCCAATACTCAATAAAACAAACTTTTATATACTTGGCGTTTCCACAAAGGAAACTCCAAAAATTTACATATTATAAAGAGAAAATACTCCATTGTGAACCAAAAATATACTGTTCATATATAAATGGCATGCCTTGAAATTATTTCTTTGATTTTCTTTTATGCTCTCCATCTAAGTAAAGCATCTGATTGTGAATGGGATGAATGACAGATTGGACAGGAGTAGCCAAAGTGTGTTTGAATTCCTTGGAATGCTTCTTTAAATAAGCCTCTAATTTTTGTACATCCTCTCTATGAAAAATATCCCAAAGAGCACCTTCATAACTAAGAGAATTATTATATTTATTGGAAATCTTGATTTTAATAGAGGGCTTTGTTTAAGCTTTTTTCTACTTAATATCACAACTTTTGGTATTTTCACAGAATTTGATCTCTTGTAAAACATTTTTCTAATTCCGGCTTGTATTACATGATGATAGTTTCGATCAATGAAACTACTAGCTTTAATCCCAGGTTGGATTTGAATATTGACAACTTCTTTGCCAAAGAGGTAATAACCCCATCACTGCTAAGATTAGGGGGAAAATCTAACTTTCTTTTTCTTTTGAACATTTTTTATGTTTTTAAGAGAAAAAAACTTTAAAAACTTGCTTTGTAAATATTGTGCAGATGATGGCTCCATGTGGAAACTTTCATAATATACATTTAAGTTTTTATGAAGTTTCTAGTTTTTCTTAAATATTTTTATTACAATAGAATTTTAGTTATCAATAGGCCTGGAATTTGATGGTCACCCCTATCTAGCATATGAAAATTTTATGACAATTTGGTCATTTAAATGTCTGTCAAAAAAATTGTTTAATTTATGAATTCTTATATAAAATCTTGTATAAATGCAATATCTTGAAAATTTAGAAAACAATGATAATTATTAGTAATAAATATAAAAATCTATGGTTACAATTAACAATTAACAAAAGTTTCTAAGTTCATATTAAAAACAAATCTTGTTAAATATATTCTAAAAGTTAAAAATAATTATATTCTATTTTGAAAAGATTCTAAATTAATATATATTTTATAATAATATTATAAATCACATATATTAATATAAAAAATGATAACTATTATAAAAATGTCAAAGTTTCTAAATTCATATTAGAAAGTATTGAAAAAAGTTATATTTTATTCTAAACTAATTTATTTTTTTATAATAAAAGTTATAAAATGATATATATTATAAATTAAAATACTATATTATATTTTGCTTATAATATTTTTTTACGATTTAATAAAAATATAGCAAGTGAAACTATACAGTCTAATAAATTTTATAGCTCCAATATATCGTCTAAAATTGAAAAAATGATCAAATAGACAATCAAATTCCAGGCCTGGTTATTAGGAGACATTCTAATAATTTTTTTTAGTTTTTCTTAAATAATTTTATTATAATTTTATTACTAGCTTAGTTTTTTGAAGCAACCTTTCTTTTTAAGTTTTCCTTTTTCATTAGAAAAGAAAAACTAAAAAAAGAAAGGTTGCTTTTATATCTAAAATAGTAATTGTTAAATTAGAAATTAGAATTTAATTTAATTTTAGAATGAAATTTAAGTTTTCTAGATATCATGGTGATTTGATTTAAAGAAAAATACAATAATTGAATCCAAAATAGAAAAAGTAGAGATTATTTCTTTTGCAATATCACTAATTCTATGCATTTTTTATTTATTAGACTTACTCTAATAAGCTAGTAATATATTTAAGATATTACTTTGATATTTATTCTTTTGCAATATCATTAATTCTACGCATTTGTATTTATTAGACTTACTCTAATGCTTATGGGTATTTGCATTTAAGATATTCATAGTTTACTACTATTTAGTAATATGTTTATGGATAGTATAGAGCAAGGAGATATTGTTTTGATAAGCTAGTAATATTTAAGATATTACTCTGATATTAATTCTTTTGTAAAAGCATTTTTTTGTAATATCATTAATTCTATGCATTTTTATTTATTAGACTTACTCTAATGCTTATGGGTATTTGCTTTTAAGATATTCGTTATTTATGCTACCTAGTAATATGTTTATTTTTTGATTGTGGGCAGGTACATAGCAAGGAGAAAATGCAAAACTAGTACCTTACTAGATGCATTTACTGCCCATCTCATGTGAAACAGTGGCATCACTGAATACATGCATTCATACCATTTAATTTTAGTTTTTTCAATTTTAAAAGTATAATAAATCAACAGTTTGCATACTGCAAAAGATTTTGTATTCAAAACTCTATATATAGAGTTCTTTGTAACATATTTTATATACAGATTGAATATATAAATATTTTTTTTCCAATGTTGTTTCAATCCCAAATATGTTGAATTTTTAATAACATAAGAGCTTTAAAGTTTTATATCTTACAACATAATTTTCCCTTGTTTTGCAATTTCATAGACTAGTTATTGTAGCAAAATTCTCCAAACATAAGAGTTTACATACACATCTGAAAGCATTAGTTCATAAATAACTCAATAAATGATTAACATGACTAAATAAATGACTAAACCATGACTAAATAAATGACTACCATGACTAAATAAAATGCCTACTATGACTAAATAAATGACTACCATGACTAAATAAATGACCAATTAACAACAATCAATGACTAAATTAATGACTAAATATATGACTAAATTAATGACTAAATATATGACTAAATAAATCACTACCATGACTAAATTAATGACTAAATCAATGACTAAATTAATGACCAAATCAATGACTAAATCAATGACTAGATAAATGACTAAAATAGTTTAGTCATAAATTTGGTCATGTTATAAATGACCAGCAATAAACTACTAATGGTCACGTGACCAAAATTAGTCATTTATATGCAACTTTTAGTAGTTTATTTAGTCATATATTGTTGTTTTTGTACTAGTGAAATTGAAACTTTAACTGAGCATGCAAGAGTTTATTTCGAGTTTACAATATTCCAACTTTTCTTAACTCTACTATCACTTGGACCAATTCTAATTGCATGTTTAATTATAAAGGACTTTCTACATGTTAAGAGAGTATAGCGAACTGGAGATATACCAATCTCACTTACCAATGAGGTTTACGCCAAGATCTCATGCTATACAAATGATTAAATCTCATAGAGAATCTATAACATTGAAAAAGTCTAAAGAGAAATGGCACAGAGAGAGAATGCTATGCAATGACTCAGAAGAAACTCTGCGTGCGACAAGTTGACAAAGAATTCAGAGGGATTATTTAAACCTTTAAAATTTTCTAGTATGTTCAAGTGCTTCAGCAATAACAAAATTTCCAATGGATCAGGAAGCTTATTTAGACATTTGCACCTTTCTATGTTCAAGCATTGGAACTATAACAGGTGCGAATAGAATCAAGGTGGTTATTTAAATCTATACGCCCTACCATATTCAAGTACTACCACTAAGTCAGGTTGCTAATGGAATCAGGGGGTTTATTTAATTGTCCAGTCCCTTCTATGTTTGAGTGTTGCAGATCATTGGGTGCGCATGGCTAGCCTTTATGCCTGCACTGACTATTTAGGGAACACTTGACTTAAAACATACATGAATATTGATTGAATATTTCTATCCATACATATTTATTTTAAATCCAAGAATGCAAGAACCTGGGTATAATGTGTTTGGAAAGATGGACTTACATTTCATATCATTAACATTTCTACAAGGACAATGTATGACAAAAGAAAAGGAAACAACGCATGTAGAAGGCCTACAACTAAGATCAAAAGAAGAACATAAGATGGTGCGGTGGTTAAGTCAAGAAAAACTTGTATAGCAAGAGAATAAAGAGATTGCAAGAAAATTGATTGCAGTGACATTGGTATAGGAGTTAGATATCCCCATTCCTAAAGATCTCATGATTCGAGTTAATACACAAATGACATTGTTCAGGTATCTATATATGACACCATGGTTCAATTTCATGTAATCACCATCAAGAGTGATACAACCAACAAGATGGAGGGAAATCATAAAATAAAAATGATTCTAAATTTTCTTTTTTCCAAATGTCGATTTAGAAGCAACTACATGCCAACATTACAACTTAAGACTATTCTCCTCTAATTTCAGGGATTTACTTCCTATTCACAAACAACAACTATGAAATTCAAATTGGTGCGAGCTAAAGAGAGAATAGTTATTAACAATCTTAAATCTGAAACCTCTAAAGAGAGAGATAATCCTCTAATTCTAAATTAGGTTGTTCAAGAGTTTCCAAATGGAATTTAGATTGAATTCTCAACAAGTAACACCAGAGAATACTCTAACAGGAAACCTCACAAGTCAAAGAGCTTACTTAAACATGCATAAATCAACTACCACATTAATGGACTATCTGGGTGCATAAAATCAATGACTAAAAACTTTCTTTAAAATTTGAAATCTTATTCTAATTATTTCCCTATTGCTTGTGCAGGTCTATTTCAACATAACTTTCGAAAAACTGCTAAATAAGAAATTACATAAACAAGAAGAAACCTGGTTTACGATTGGAAAACTGAGTTGAAGCAAAATCTATAGCTTCTTTTAATCCTAATCAAATCACCAAAACTTGTTGAAAAAATCTGAGCAATTCCTTTTACCAAATTATTTCTACAATCAACACTATTGTGCAATCTCTTTCCAAAACTACTACTGTGAAAAATTTTCAAAAGAATTTTCGTTAAACAAAATTTCACACACAAAAGCCTTTTTAATGCATTTAAATTATCTGAAGTTACAAGACTTAACTGATTGTATCTTTCAACTCAAACACAAGTTTTCAGATATTTATAACTTGTTGAAAACAAACTCTTTTAGAAAATATGCTTCACATAAATCCTATTTGCACAATTAATTCAGCAATTATATTTAAATAATTTTCTTTCCACAAGATTAACATTCACTTTTAAAATAAATAACTTGTTTAATTTAAATTAATAAATTAAACCATAATTATATTCATTTAATTTGACATCTCGATAAAATTATATTTAATCAAATAAATTAACAATATAAATCATTTAACCAAATTAATCAATTCCTAATGAATCAACATAAAGAAGATCGACACAACAGAACCAAACACAAACAACAACAGGTGACAGATAGATACTCGTTCAATGAAGAATAATGGCTTAAAATGAGGACCTGACACTATTTCTGAATCAATTTATTTTTTATTGGGTTATGGCACGCTTAAACCTAACAAGCAGGTGGAGTCGATGTTTGTACCTATAAATTGCAATAAAACAACATTTTCAACCATGCAAACATATATCAGTAAACACACCATGAAGAAGAATCATAGTGTAGCAGGGTACTCACGAGTGAGTAATGCTACAATGTCTTCTTCACCAAACTAACAATCATCATTATATCATAAACATCAAATACATCATGTCACACACATGTCTACCATGATATCATCACACAAACGTAACCATATGATTAGGATGTCCAATGTGTCATCAAAACAATATAAAATCCTCATAATGTCGGAGTCATAACTGAAAATAAACAACATAGTATCAAAAACAACTAAAACAACTATCATCCAAACTAAAACAAAAACAAAATATAAGCCAATGTCACAACTGGAGGGACACAAGTTATAACTTAACTCCTTAATATAAATATTTTGATTAGATCCATGGTTCATTAATGTTGAAGTTTGGTTCAAATATGGGTCCACTTTTCAACATAGTATAAAATTTGAGGTCATTCATTTACTAAAAGTGAACAATTTAAGCTACTGCAAATGAGTTCATGTTTGTTGCTTGGTCTTGAAAAAGGTTTCATCATATGATGGTCTAGTATTTCCAATAAAACCTAGTCTAATTCTAATGCAAATTGTAGGGATCTACATGCATATGTGTCTTGACCCTAACCCTAATAGTTTTTCTAATGCTAATCATAATTGTGATCATAACCCAAGATTTATCATAAAATCATATTCTTTACCCTAACTAATATTTAATTCTAACCGACGAATAAAAAAAAATTAATTCTAACCCTAGCTATAACTATAATTGAGTGTTCACACTAATCCTAATTGAACGATAACCCTAATACTAACATAAACCCTAATATGATCCTAATCCTAACCTTAACCCTAAATAAACCACATTCCTAATTGAAACATATTTTTTCTTAGAACCATGATCCTAATCCTAACACTATTTGAACCATAACCCTTAATGAATGATAGCCCTAATTTCACCTTAAATCCATTTTAATAATAATATTAACCCTAGTTATACTACTAATTACACTTCAACAATAACCCTATCCCTAATCCTTGCCCATACATAACCCTAATATTAGCCATTTTTAGTTGAACTACAATACTAACTCTAACCCTAATTTTACTCTAACCTAAACCTAATGACATGATTTTACAAAACCTAATCATAACCACAACCATAATTGAACCCTAACCAAAATTGTAACTACAAGATTTTATAGAATCCTAACCATAATTGAATTAAAGGAATAATTAAGTTGTAATTGAACCCTAACCTTAACCATAACACAAATTAAAGCCAAATCATAACTATAATCCCAAACTTTATTTTAGAATCCTAACCTTTAGTTCATCCCATAGTTATATTGAACACTAACCTTAGCTTTACCCTCATTGAATACTAATCGAACCTTAACATAATAGTAAACATGATCATTCTTGAATAGTAACCATAATGCTAACCATACATGACCCCTAAAAGGATTCCCAAAAGGAATATCCTATCAGGATGCTATAGTAACCATTGTCGTAGTGGGTCCAGACTCCACCTCTTTGAATGCAATTACAATTTATCATAGAAAATTAAATAATAAAATTTTTGCACCTCATGTCCCATAAAACACTTTCCAAAAAATGTGCAAACACATGAATCAACTTACGGTAGTAATCATAAGGTCACCTATCCTAACATAAATGTCTTATTTAATTAATGGTTTAAATTTTGTATTTTTCTATGAATGAGATGTCTCGAATTTTTTGTATTTCAAGAAGGGAAAGAAATTAAGTAAAAATAAAGTTAAGCTATTGTTTAATCATTTTACAAAAGTTTTTTGGGTTGAGAAATACAAGTTTAGTCATGAATTTAAATGATATATGTTATATAAGGATGAATTTAAATGCACATTTAGACTTTGGGGAAAATGGAAGTAATTGCAAATTAAGAAATATTTAAATTTTTTTTTTATTTTCTTAAATTTGGAAAAAGGGTAAATAGAAATAAAAGGGAATTTCTTTTCTTGATTCACTTTTGTGAGGAATTTCAAATAGGAGAAAACCCTCTTCCTTGGAAATTTGTTTTATGGATTGTGGGAGAAACTGTAAAAGTATTTGGATGATATCATATGCAATATGATAGGAATGGGAAGAGAAATGTATTTGCAAGTGATCTCATGCATTCATTTGGCATGCTTGAGGAATTATCCACTTTAATTCTTGTCATAATTCAAAGTAATTTGCTCAATTATTCTCCTTTACTCATTTTCTTTCATTTTGAAAGGTTAGATTAGGATTAAGGGACTGTAAAAGTCTTCCAATGGATTTCATCAAGCACTTTTAGCACCAAAGTGTATTCTCAAAGTTTTGAATTTTTATTTTTTATTTTTTATTTAGAAATTTTAATGGAGTTTGAAAAAAAATCTTGGTTTTCAATGTGTAGAAAAATGAGAAAATTTTAAATTTTAATATGAAATATGATGTTTTTGAATGTTTGGACACAAATGTTATTTGTGAAATATTAAAGTTGATCTTGTTGAAATAAGCTATGAAAATTGTTAAATTCAAAATTGTGCATTATTTTACATGCCACATTTATTGGTGAATGTGAAGATCCTAGGAGTAGCATACTAGAGATGGTATGGAACTGGTTT
The DNA here is from genome assembly GCA_007258455.2 of Sequoia sempervirens. Lineage (NCBI taxonomy): Eukaryota > Viridiplantae > Streptophyta > Pinopsida > Cupressales > Cupressaceae > Sequoia > Sequoia sempervirens. The sequence goes on from VDFB02350031.1 coordinate 42,930, forward strand.
GCAATGTGTCCCCAACCCAAAGTAGCAATTGGGTTGATCATAGGTGGGGTGTCATCGAATCAAGTAAAATTTAATGAAAAATGAGTAATTAATTAACAAATATAATGGATGCCCCTCTTATACCTTTAGTTATTGTAAAGGCTAAGGATGATTGGAAAGACATTCCAGCTTAGGGAGCTTCGTTCTGGTAAGCTAAAGTACTAGAAGGATGAAGAGAGGAGCTTTTTCTACAATTGTTGCAATGTTGCTCAAAAATTTGCAATATTTTAATGAAATGTGTTGGTTATTTTTGAGAACCAAACTTAATCTTACTGGATGATAATAAATTTTCCACAATTCAATGATCCGCAAGGGAAAGGATTGGCCAACGAACAGGTAAAGGCATGTTAGGCTTCTACCTCTGCACTTCAGGCTCTGTGAGACATTCCAGCATGAGAGAGGTGCTAGGTTTTCAATTTGTAGATATACTAGTGAGCATCATGATGACACTCCCTACTAGCTCTCTAGTGTCTTACCATAGTGTCTTGTGTGTTTGTGATCTACCATTGGTGAGTTTTACCCAAAGATCTACCATTGGTGAATTTTACCCAATGATGATCCTTGTGCTTCTTAGTGGTAAGTTTACCAACATGATTTTGTGATGTGACATTGTTGAGTTTTCCCTAGGTGTGTCGTGTGACATTGATGAGTTTTCCCCAATGTGGATTTGTGATGTGACATTTGATATCGAGTCATTTTTTGGGGATTTTGAGATCATAATGTGTTGCAAACCAATTTTGGTGCTTCCTTAGTGCCTATCAGGTTCTATATGTCCTTTCCTCCTAGTTAAGGTAAGCTCAATTCTTAGAACACTAGTTCCCTTGTAAGGACACAATCACCTAGAATGTGTTTTAGGGACACAACCTAAAATAACATAGGCACCCTTGAAGGAAACCAGTGTTGGCTACTAGTATCCTAGGATGTGTTGTTTTATATCCTTTTCATCAGTAGCAAGTTCTTCAAATCCTTGTATGGGGAAACTCTATGGACAAAAGTTGTTTCCCATGTTCTTAAGAGTCAATGGATGTTTAGAACATGTCTATAGGTGGTATCATTGAGAAGTTATGGTATCCTCCTTTTTCAAGAAGTGTGTGGTTGTCTAGAGTGTCTCATTCTCATTCTAGATAGCAAACTATTTGTGCCTTCTAGTTAGATAACACCTATGAAGACTAGCCTTGGTGTTTATAGTTGTAAAGTGTGTTTGCATGTGGATTAGAGGTTGATTATTCCCTCATTTGATCTTGGTGTGGGGTTGCAAAAGAATGTGACCATAGTTTAGTAATTGATCATCATGTAGGTGTTGTTTCCTTTGTCATTGGTTTGTCATGGTGGATTTAAGCCACAAGGTTTGAGCCTTCTATTTGTTGCAAACATTTATAAAAAAATATCTTTAGTATGTATTTAAAACTTCTATTACAAACTTACATAAACACTATAGAAAAAACTTCTTAAGATGTTTGCTTGCATATACTTCTCTATCAATGTATTGATTGCACCCCTCTTGATACAAGTGCTTGTTAAAAACGGTTACAATAATCAAATGCAAACTAATAGTAATGCCATACATAAATATTCTAATTCTAAAAGAACATTTATATGTGAAGACATGAGATAGAGAAAAGAGGTACCCACTCGAGATCAAATGCGCATCTTACAGAAGCACATAAGACATCATAGTCAGCCGCTGTCATGCCAAGAGTGACTATTAAAATACCAATCAAACAAATTTCTTTCTGTTTACGTGTAATTTTCTTTGCTTTCCATATTCGCAATCTGCTGACCTGTTCGCAGCTAGAGTATTGCACTGATAAATGTATTTTTTTATGATTAAGCGAGCAGCTACTTACAAGAAATTTGTGCCATATTTTAGCTACAAGTTTAGCTTACAAGCCCCAGCGCAAAATCTTGCTTTATTTCTTCTTCACAATTTACATATTACATATAAAAAGAGCCAAAGTCAGTCTTGTTCATAGGTTTGAGTTTAAAATGTTGCTGAAACTTCAATGATCAAGTGTTTTAAGTATTAAAATGGTGATATTCTAACATAGGACCTGCTCTATTTCTTCCTCAAAATTATATATAGCACAGCAAAAATCAGAATCTGTTCCATCTCTTCCTCAATATCACATATCGCACAGCTGAAAATCAACTATTGAGCAATTAAAATAAATAAAATTCCGTTGAGTTTAAGTCATTTAAGTTGCGAAAGTCACATAGAATTGATGTACAGTTTAAGGAAAATGTTAAAAGCTATATGGTTAATCATACTGCCTTGGTCAATCGACCCTCCCAGAAGAATTTTCTTCAGTATATTCTTCGTTCAAGGTATTGAGTACGCTCATCACATAACTCATATCAGGTCTCTCTTCCTTGTCTTCCTCGGCGCATTTAAGAGCTAAATTCGCTACAACCAAAGCATTCATGAGGTCACGCTCATCAAATCCTTCCCCTTTGAGCCTTTCGTACAAAGATTCTTCAAAACGATTACAGGCCAGCATATAGCGTACATAGTCTGGAATATGGAATTGGCTGGAACCCCGTGCATTGTCAACATGCTTCTGCCCTGTTATCACCTCCAACACTACAATCCCAAAACTGTAAACATCATGCTTGTAGGAGAGATTGTGGTTGAAGCAATACTCTGGAGCCCAATACCCCCTGGTACCTGTTAGTCTGTCAGTTGATCTGTGGGTGCCTTCCCAGTCCACATGCCTTGAAAACCCAAAGTCAATAATTTTTAGCTCATTATCTTTACTGTCCACCATCAGGTTTTGAGGTTTGATATCAACATGTATGATATTATTGAGATGTAAAAACTCTATTCCTGCAGCTATACTAGATATTAGTCTGAGACACTGCTTCCAACTCACAGAAAATTGTACACAATTTTCTATCAAATATTCATCAAGAGTGCATCCATTGACATATTCATACAGCAGATAAAATGTGTTTTCCTCAATATTCCATGCAATTAAAGATACTAGATTCTTGTGCTTCTTTCCTTGTAAAAGTCTCACTTCATTCTCAACTAATTTTTTGCTTTCCTTACCTGTCCGTTTAATTTTTTTTATAGCCACATTTTTATCTTTCAAATTACCCAAATACACTCTTCCAAAGCTACCTTCCCCAATTTCGTAACATTGGGTACAATAGCTTTTCATTTGAATTATCTCATCATGTGTGAGGTTTGTTAAGGTGAGCAGTGAAAGACCTTTACCCATTTTTTTTTGTTCTTCCTGCTCCTGCTCTTTTCCATTTACAGTTATAGTTTCAGACATCGGTGCTACCCAGTTTTCAGTTTGTCCATTTTCTATAGCTATAGAAGACTGAGGAGAAGAGGAAGCTCTTTTGTAGCAACCATAGTAAAAAATAATTATTGATAACAGTAGAAGCACGATTGCACCGCCTAAAAAGAGAACACAAAAAATATAAGATGATCAATAAAATTCAGTTATACTACATAAAATAGTTGCACTCTCACTCAGATAATCAAAGTGAGGTTTATATCCTTACCAATGGGAAGAAAAACTTTCAGTTTTATTTGCGTGTTGTTCGATTTGTGTTGGTTCTCTTCGGTACCTAACATTTAAGATATTAGTGAATTCAACTGGAATCATGATTAAACTTGTATAAAATACTAGGAAAGAATTATATTTGCAAACGAGATGCTGGAACATGGAAAATATATATGTTAAGTTTAATTTATATTGTTAAATGTGAATTTCTAATATTATTTTTTAATTATTTTGATAATTATTAAATATCTGAAAGTAATTTAAAACTTTCAAAACTACAATTTCATATAAAAAAATATTAAAAGAAGAGGAAGGAACGGATTCAAAACAGGAGAAAGATATTGTTAATAAACATAAGGTTACAGTGAGCATGGAGGAGGAAGGGATATGAGAAGCGGTACTCTCCAATGTTTCAAGAATCAGATTGACAATTTGCAAGAGAGGGTTAGCCAAATGAAATCAAATAATGAAGGTGATACACTAAAAGAAAAGATGACAGAGCTTGATAGTGCGATGAGCTGCATCATATCTATCACCCATGGGATTATGAACTGTCACTCAGCAATTTAAAATCAGGAAGCTGAAACGTAGGAAGGAGAATAACCAGGATGATGATGCCTTGAAGGAGGAGACAACTGGTGACGCTGAGGACACCTGGAAGAACGATTTGGAGCTGCTCAAGAAAGAATGGAATCTAATTAATAGTCCTAAAGATTAGTTTTCTGTTGGATGGGATTTTTAATTGCTGTTTCTTGGGTAATCTGGACAAGCATGCCCATATCTTTGAGTCATACAAGCCATTTTGGTTTTCCTTTCTAAGACTGTTTACTTTAATGTTATATGTTACTTTCTAGTAGACATATAGGCCTTTGTTTCTGCTTGGACTAGTGGACTTATTGACCTTGTGTTTGCTTTTCTATTTTGTTCGAAATCAAACCCTTACCACATTTTTTAATCAACTTACAATATAGATCCAATCAATATCTTTAAATTGAAAGAGAAGAAACTAATTGTCTAAACATCCTCTGGCTTATCTTGTCAATCTTTACACTCAATCTTTTAGCTACCAATAATATATACACTTTTCTTTTTCCAATGTTATATTTTAACTTTTGTTAAGTTTGCTCATACTTATTTCTTATGATGAACCTTTTTGGCAAAATATAATGCACGTTGCACATATTTCAACTCCCCGCAATATCAAATTAAATACATTTCTTCAGCAAATTCAATGTAAATGTAAACACATATTGTTAGATTTAAGCAGACTTTGCTCATGCCTCCAACTAATTTGAATGTTAGTTTCAATGTTTCTTTTCTCCTACCACGATTACTTCAGAACTGTGTAAAGCACTTCAATACAAAATATAAATTCTCTCGTATCAAAACATCTCACAAATGATGGTTTTGGATTGGATTTTTCAGTCTACACTTAAAATATAAATGGACAACAAAAAGCAGTCATATGCGATAAATTTTAAAAACAAAAATCTAAATATTACTTCCATTATATTATATATGTTTTCATTTTTTTTCGTGTTCTGGTAATAATGTGGAAATTAAGATAATAGATTATAAAATATAAATAAATCAATAAAATAGATCAAGTTATAATATTGTTGTGGTGGTCATCAAGGTTCAACCCCTTCTTTGATTCTTGATCTTATAGATCATGTGTTTCTATTAGACTTTTCTACTTCCAAGATGTAGGCCTTTGCTAGATCATTGATTTTGTGGGCTATAATGTAGTAATATCTTGGAAGTCAAGACCCCATAACATAATCTTGACAATAAAATCATTGAAAAACTATGTTCATAAAAGATCTCTCTAAACTCAAACTAGATTAAACATATAACTTAACAAATTTTAATAAAACATAAAAAAATATAATATTAGATTTAATATATGTTATCAAATATAAATTTACAAAATTAATCATTTTAAATAATTAAATTAATTATAAATATTAATAATTAAAATATATAAATCATAAATCACAAATTAAGGTATTCTAGTTTTAATATAACTAATGGTTTTCAGACGTCTCTAAAATTTTAGACAACTAACATTAAGAGAAAAAAACAAAAATAAACCAACAAATTGTTTAAATTCATTTGGTTAGAAAGCAATGGAGGTTTTGTTCAATTATATAGACAAATCTGCTTAAACAAGTTCAGGTTTCTACGAACATGAACAATTTTTAACTGTTACACAAACTCTTCTCACAATGATGCTTTTATGGTAAGCATTAGCAAAAGGGGATCAATTTGAGGTAGCCGTTCCTTTTTGTCCAGATTTTTGCAAATATTGTGAACAATTAAAAAATAGAGCTCAAAAGAATACCTTTGCTTGGTCCCGAAACTGGAGGTTGAAATGTTGGAGTTTTCTCTTCTGTACTACAAATCAGATCAGCAGCATCTACTATTAGTATTGCTTTCAGAGAATTCATAAACATTTTTTTGTTATAAAGGTGGTCTGTTAACATACCAGCTACATAAGGGATGAAGTATACTCTGTTCGCCCGTATAGTATTTGGATCCTTGATGCTGTTGAGCCTTACTATGTCTTCAAAGTTGGAGTTAAATGTTCTATTTATCCGCAAGAGCCAATCACCTGGAGGAACTGCATAAGAAACAATAGAATGCCATCCAGGAATAGGGCACCCACAACCCAGAGCTAGCTCTACTGTATCCCCTGTTTTGTATGTACTAAGAGTACTGTTTTTTGTCCATGCAGTATAGCTAAAATACTTGTAAGAAATATTGTGTTCCATAAACCCCGCATCAGAAGGTTGCACTGTATAATTCACCTTGTAAAAGAATGCTTCAACTCCTAAGAAATCTAAGCAAGAACACCGAATTTTAGCCAAATAATTAGGGGCAGTAAAGGGGGCGATTTGCTGGGCAGAAATGTTGAATCTGGATGCAACAGATTCGAGGAGTTCAGTAACATTTCGGAGATAAATGTAAGCATCACAACTGAGAACAGATGAAGTAGAGCAATTAAGAGGCGAGAACGTTTCAGCCCAAGTTGGGGAATAGAGCCAATCTGAAACTAAAACTGCAAGAAAAACAATGGTTTTCGGAACGCCATTCATTTTGACAAGGCTTCTCTAAATTATCCCTTTTAATGCAGCCTTCTTTATTCTTGTTGAATAATAACGAACTAATATAAAATATATATAATATAAAACTACTACTTTGACTGTTGAAATATAATATTTAAATGAAATCCCTTTAATGGGTATTACTGTCACATTTGTCTATCCACCTAAACACTTTCTTAACGAAGGCGAGAATAGTTCTTACGAACCACCGCAATTTGTTTATTGATTTGGTCGGCTAGTGAAGATTCCATGATTTTTCTGTCATGGTGTCATACAATTACTATATGAATTAAATATTTATTTACATTACGATATGCATGACCAACCATTTGACACCAACCTTTGTGTGGAGGATACGGAAATGACTTTTTCAAGGTTTGTCTGTGCCTTCCCGTATATAATATAATGAAACATAAGCTAAGCTATGGAGACACGAAAGTACGTAGAATTTAGTTTTCAATTTTAAGAGTGAAAATTATATATGTTGTTGGGCATCTGTCAAATTCATCGCCAGCAATTCATCGAAGGAAAATTTATTGTCAGTATTCAGCGCCACCAATTCGTCAATATTACTTGGCAGTGAATTGCTGGCGATGAATTTTCCTTCGGTGCTATGTTATTGGTATTAGTTTTCCAGTCCATCAACAAAATCAGTATATCTTTGTCGATGGATCACTAAGTGTGTTCTCCAATATGGAGCAAAAAAACATACAGAGTTTAATCCACAAATACATACTGTTCTTATAAATATATATTCTTGTATGTTTTAGATTTATTTTGATTTTAGTATAATTTATGTGTTGATTAGTCTATAAGGTAACATATTTTGTGTAGATGTCAGTAAATTAGTACAAATTAATACAGATATTTTTATTATATATTTAAGATATTAATTTTTTAATTTTTTTTATAGTTTAAAAGTTATTGTATTTTATTAGCCGATAGGCTATTATAGGTGAGAATTCCACCAGAAAAGTCTTACTGTTTGATGCCTGAAAATATTAGACTATTCCGGTGGAAAATCCCGATCAGAAGGATGCCAGTAGCATGCAGTACGGTTAGGGTTTTTAAACACTTCTTGAAGTACATGAACGTTGGAGGATGTTGTTAGCGAGAGATAACTGCTCAAGGCTTTCTAAAGCCCCCACCGACATATGAATGGAGCATTAAACGTTTCTCATTATGCATCTCTTTCTCTCTTTCACTACATTTGTGCCTAGAATATTCTAGGTTACACTACAATCCATTCAAAACTCGACCTCAGCTTGGCTCCGCGACACTGTTCGGTTCTGGCGACAGGGGTGGAGTGGGGGGGGAAAGCGTCACATAGGCCATCAGATTCCTAGGTGGCATACCTGACGAAATCCCTATTTTGGCACAACATGGACGAGTTTGGAGCTGCTACTAGTGTTCCTCACGTTCCTGAGGTGAAGCCCTCTGGTATAGAGAAAAGGGGTATTTTTCTATGGATCAAAAAGGAGAGATTTTGGAATCCTTTGAATACAGGTTTTAATTTTGGGGAAATTTGTTAAAAGGCACTGAAATTGTTCAAAAGGTATGGTATTTTAGCTGTTCTTGTTGCTAAAATATGAGAATTTGGAGGAATCCACGGCTAACCTATGAAGATTTTAGGGGGAAATCTATTTTTTGTTTTAAAATTTTTTGAGGTTAGGGTTTCGAGTTTATTGTTTCTTTTTTGTAACAGTCTGGTTGGCTGGAGCATGCTTGAGGTTTTCGTTCTTGTTTTTCGTTAAGTGTTACAATCATGGCCGATCTGCTACGCCTTGTGAAATAATTTCTTCTTTTTTGTTCTTTAGGTACAGGGAGGTCGCAGGTTGAATCTGGTTCGAGAATCTTTGATGTGCTAGCATGATGGCAATTGCATTACAAGAAAATGAAAGTTCTACGCTGAATCCTAATGCGCTGTTGTTTATTCCCTTGGCCTACCAGTAGGTGGAAGATTTCTCACCCGAATGGTGGAAGCTCATACAGTCATTGTCGTGGTTTCATGATTACTGGCTCCGCGAATAGTACGAGATGTTCGAGGAAGTGGAACGCTTTGCAAATCTGTTTCTTGAAACCTAGAGGATGAGTTTTCTGAGCTTGAGGAAGAGCTTCTGCTCTGCTCTGCAGTAGTTGTCGAAGAGTTTCTTGATGGATTACACTTTGATGTGACACAACATGAAATAGGTAACAAATTATGAGGTCCTGGAGCAGGGAATATAATACGCTTTTTAATTAATGAAACCCTAACATTTTTCCTTGCATTGTTCTTCTTTTAACATATAGCAAAATGGAGAAGCTTGTGGCGCTCAAGTCTCTGGGTAACGGAAAGCCTTGCAAGCCAAAATATGAGGTGAAATGCTCAGAGAAGCCTCCGCAGATTGTAACATGGCTTGCCCACATGGCTCCACAGATTGTGGGGTATTATGTGCTTGCCGTTGTGGTTTCGTGATTATTGGATCCACGAAAAAAAGTACGAGGTGTTCGAGGAGGTGGAACGGTTTGCAGATCTGTTTCCTGAAACCCTAGAGGATGAGTTTTCTTAGTTTGAGGAAGAGCTTCTGCTCTACTCTGCGGTAGATGACGAAGAGTTTCTCGATGGATTACACTTTGATGTGACACAACATGAAATAGGTAACAAATTATGAGGTCCTGGAGTAGGGAATATAATACGCTTTTTAATTAATGAAACCCTAACATTTTTCCTTGCATTGTTCTTCTTTTAACAGATAGCAAAATGTACAAGCTTGTGGCACTCAAGTCTCTGGGTAACAGAAAACCTTGCAAGCCAAAATATGAGGTGAAATGCTCAGAGAAGCCTCCGCAGATTGTAACATGGCTTGCCCACATGGCTCCACAGATTGTGGGGTATTATGTGCTTGCCATCATAGTTTCGTGATTACTGGCTCTGCGAATAGTACGAGATGTTCAAGGAGGTGGAACACTTTGCAGATCTGTTTCCTGAAACCCTAGAGGATGAGTTTTCTGAGCTTGAGGAAGAGCTTCTGCTCTACTCTGCGATAGATGACGAAGAGTTTCTTGATGGATTACACTTTGATGTGACACAACATGAAATAGGTAACAAATTATGAGGTCCTAGAGCAGGGAATATAATACACTTTTTAATTAATGAAACCCTAACATTTTTCCTTGCATTGTTCTTCTTTTAATAGATAGCAAAATGTAGAAGCTTGTGGCACTCAAGTCTCTGGATAACGGAAAGCCTTGCAAGCCAAAATATGAGGTGAAATGCTCAGAGAACCTTTGTAGATTGTAACATGGCTTGCCCACATGGCTCCACAGATTGTGGGGTATTATGTGCTTGCCGGATCCAGTAGCCCAGGAGGATGGTTAAATTCGTTCACAGTGGTCTTCAGTTTTTGCTGGTTTTAACCAGCTTTCTCAAACTATGTCTTATGGCTTAGATACTTTGATAATATTTTTTTGGGACAAGCTATTTCATCATATACATCATATGGGTTTCTTGACGAATCCGTTAACTCAGTTACTGCAAGAAGTTGGAAACTTGCTAAACCTGCTACTTTGTAATGCTTTCCCTATTTTTTCAAGTTTTCTATCAGCATAGATTTTGAGTTTTTTTCCTATTTCAAAAACATTAATATGGTTTTCCTAAATGAAAGATATAGTTTTTAGTCAATTCATTTTGTGTTCATTCTTGTTGAAATTTATCTATCCCCCTCACTCCAATTCTTTTCCATTTGGTTAATCAATGCTTACATGATACACAAATTGATTTATATTTTCATGTAGTCACCCTGCCAACCAATTGTCAAAATTTGATCATACTATTAGTTTCGATTGCACTAAAGACCCTAATTTAGCAAGTAACCCCTACTATTTTAACATTGTGAAGTGTTATTCTCCTCCAGTTTAATTTGATAATGATCTCTCCCATTCCTTTGAAATTTGATGGGGTACAGGCAGTTCAAGCACTCTGAAATGCATTCCAATTTTTTTGGAATGAATCTACACCTTACACAGTTGAAATATCTATCACAGACTGGAGCACAGAAATTGCCAATCTGATGTAGACCGCGAAAAGGAGAGAGGAATCATAGCATCTTCACCTCCAAAACAATGTGACGGTGGAAATCTGATTTCAAAAAGGAGATATTTTTGACAACACAGTTTTGTCCATTTGTTTTTGGAGAAATACAAGTAACGTTCCATTACACTATTCCGTCAAATATCTAAAGCCAGACAGCCATCAAAATCCAAAATAAAAAAATCTGATCCGATCAGAGGCGTTTGTGGTCCTGTGATATTAATGACTTACGATTGCCTACATAGAAACTCTCTGAAGCTGGAGCTTAGGTTTTATTAGTTGCTAATAAATAAATCAGAGACTGTATTTTTTTAATATAATTTATTTTCAAGTTTGTTTCAAAATTTTAAAATTATATTATCTACTAGCGCTTGCACTCGAGCAAGGTGCAATGATGGCGCCCATATCAGGACATACTCTTGCAATATATTGAAAGATAGAAGGGTAAAAATCGTAAGAAAATGGCAAGTGTTGTTGGTTAATGATACGCCTTGTGACTGAATGTAACATAATTGAGAATAACACCAAAATGAAAACAACCCCAGACTCTTTGAGATCAACAACATGTAAGCCCTCCATTGATTTGATCTGCCCAAAAAAAAAATCCAAAATATGAGGTGAAATGCTCAGAGAAGCCTCCGCAGTTTAAGGTGAATATGAGGTCATTAAAAAAAATACCCCACATGTAACAGGGTGATTACCAAAGTTTCCAAGTCAAAAAAAAGAGAAACAAACAAACAATTTTTTTTTACTTCCACTTGCATATGGATTTGGTTGTTGATTCTTATCTTAGCCTCCTTTTTGTTACTTAGCGAATCTTCATTTTTATAATTAATTAGGCAAGGGCTATCCAGCACTCTTTGCACATTTCACTATATTTATTAATTAAATGAAATTCAATATAACAATGTAATATAACAAGAAATGTAAACAAGTGTTTACTTGGAACAAATTTCCTTACATTATCTGACACGAAGGATATTTTTTTTTAAATACTATTCACGAAACTAAACAATTTAAGTTAGGAAGAGCTACAATAAAGTGTAAATGAACACAACCATTAGATATGGTGTGAGTCTGTGTACATGTAAGTGTTTCGGTCAACACATAGATTAGATAAGAAGAATGTCTACGAACATGAAAGTGTTTCAGCCAACACATGCATTTGATGCAGGCTTCTTAGTTACTTTTAATGAATTGATGTGTCATTTTGATGATGAATTTTCATGCAGAAATTGATTGAAAGTTATAGAATCTTGAGAATAAATAGGGAAAGAAGCAACTCATTTCTTTGAAGACCTTTTCATTGAGGACTAGGCAGTTACTAAGGTTACCCAACTCTCTCAATAACATCCCTTGGCTTAACTCACATGCTAATAATCAAAATATGTTTCTTCTAGATCCAGAGTAGGTAAAGTGTATAAGCTTTCAACTTTACTTTGATTCCAATTATTCCTATGTTTTCTCTACTATGATTTCAAACCCACTCTCCTAATGATTACCTCGAGACCAAGGAATGTTTGTTTAAGTATGGAAAATAATAGAGATGACATAATGGTTATTTGTGAAATCATTCATTCCCAAATAAGAAGAATTTTGTATAGACTTGATATCTCTAAGGCCTATGATAGGGTCAACTAGGGTTTTTGGACAGCGTAATGGACAAATTTGGTTTCTCAAATGGTGTGGTTAGCTTTGTCGTGCTATGCTACACCAAGATCCTATGTCCACAAGAATGATTCTTCGTAGAGGTTTTTCAGTCCTCTATGTCAAGGGGAACCACTCTGCTTGGTGTAGCATCATTCCATTCTTATTAGATCCACAATGAATGGAAATGATGCATCAAGAAACATGGTGGAGTGATCCAGAGGCTTAAGGGATTTCAGGCAACCCCTTGCCCTTCAATATATTGCCAGAATATATCTTGCTATCGGTGTAACCATTGCACCTCGTTGAGGTGCAAGCACTAGTTTTATTTATTATGCAGATACTTAATATTTATTGTACTTTTATAAAATTACTATTATTTGTTTTTATTTCAATAAATTTAACATTTTATTTTTTAATACTTTCATATTAATATGTATTTTAAAATTTTAATGTCTTTATATTTAAAAAATAAATATTAGAATTAAATAGTTTAAAAAATAAATGTTAGACTTTACACCCATAATCCATCTCTTTCTTTATAATTAAAATCAATGTTTCCATCAAAATTTAATTGCACATGCATGGGATCAAATTTACTAAGTTCTTCTTGTAGACACTAAAAATTGTAATGAACCCTGTAGTCACATTTGCCTACTAATTTTCATCTAACCTACTCTTTAATTAGACTAAGCACTTTCTTCTCGCCCTAAATTCACATTTTCTCTATAATTAAATAATTTTATTTATTTAATTATTTTAATTTTTCCTCTAAAACTAATTAAATATTTTTTTATTAATCCTTTTCTTCCGTATTTCTTTATTTCTTCTAAGATTGAATAATAATATTTAATTATTTAATCCTCAATTTCTTCTCTAATTAAATAAATAGCGTTCTTTAATTACTTGGAAGTGATAGAAAATAAACATTTTATTTATTTATTTTAATTATCACTTTTCATACTTTCTCTCTCGAGTTAACTCTTCTTTTCTTGTGATGAACTATTTATTCCCTCCAATTAAATCATCCATTTTTCCATTCTCAAAATGCACAACTTTCCCATGCATATTCTCTTTTCCAATATCATATGTCGGTTTTCTATCACATTCTGACCATTGATTGAAGCTACATCTGCCATAAATGCAACTTTCATCCTCTTTCAATCGAACCGCGAACTTCAAAATATCATAGGCATTGTCATCCTAAGTTTGTCACACTTTTCAACAATGAATTCTAAGAGCAATGGTACTAATTTGAAAAGTGATATGGACAAGAACAATGGATCTATACAATGATATTGGTATGAGAAGGTATAATTATTTTTTTTTCTTTTGCCTTATTTCTCATCTTTTTGTTCTCTATTGATAGATTAAATTTCTTAGTGTACATCTAACAAATTTTCATGGTTTTTGTTTACGATTTATGCTTTTATTTAGACTTATAATCTTACACTTCTAACCAATAATGAGGGACTCAAAGAATTTTATTACAATTTTTTCACCACTCTGATGAGCCATGGTGGAGCCTCTAAATTTTGAAAATTTTGCACTGGTTCCTTGCCTTGTCATTAGCCATTGCATTTGTGCCCTAGGGTTGGGTTTAGGGTTTTGGTTCAAAATCCATTGTTTCAAATTTCATGGTCTTTCACCCTAGGAATTCTATTCCTTCGTTGAATTGCTATACTTGGTTGTAGGTCGTTTGAGTCATGACTTAAGTCATCAGAAGCATGTTGTCACGAACCCCTTCGTCTAGGTTTTTCGGTCATCACATGTTATACCATCACCTTAATATTTCCTAATTCAGGAAAAATAATTCCCATTAAAATGACTCAAGTCTTAAGTCCTTAATCACATGGGTCTTGGTTCCATCAACATAGTCAACCCCCCTTTCTATGACTAACTTTTTGCGCATGTGCATATTTGCTGACGGTTGGATCTGAGAATTTGATCCTAACCATTCCTCGCTTCTCTACATGAATAAAATATATTTTTTCCAAAAGGCAGTGGGGATAGCAGGTTGAAGACACATGGAAAGTTACAAGCATGGGGCCTGATCTCTACTTACATATTTGACACCATAAGATTTGAACCGATGGTTGAGATGGATTGCTGAGATTTTAATCTCAACCATTCCTCGCTAGCCTGCGAGGGACCTACTGGAAAATTTTATCAAGCAATGGGGCTAGCATGTGATCTACATGTGGATTATTTTGTTGCTTGGAAAGAAGGTGGAGCTCGTAGAATGAACGATTCAACGCTCCAAGTCACAAAATATTATTGGAACAAGATGAGTTTTGGAAGGCAACAGAAATTAAAACTTTGTTGACTCAATCTAAGTCATCCAACGTGCCATCTCACAAAGCAATCGATGGTTGACATTCAAAATTGAAGATGTGGCTATGGCAGCCATTTTTCTTCACATGAGTGAGTAGTAATGGCAGAAAGGACATGTAGAGCTATCCAAATATGATCCTAAGGCAAAGAAAAGATTTTTTTTTGCATAATTGAAGATTGCAAACAAGTTTTAAAGCATCCAAGAGATTGAAGTGAGCGTCCTAGAGTTCAAGCTGATTATAACTAGGATTTTCTTCAAGCGTAAAATTTGTAAGTGAAAACAAACACCATTTTTTGTGATTTCTATAATAAAAGTCAAAAGTGAAAAAAAACACAATTTTCTATGATTTCATTAAATTGCCTTGGAGTAGGGTAGATGTTCGCTATATCATTATGTCAAATTATTTTGCATATCATTGAGTTGTTTTATAGTAGTTTGAGCTTCTCATAGGGTTTGAAGTTCTATCAAACCTGTGAAATTTTTACCTTTGAGTCGTGCACTAGGTTTAAAAAAAAAGCGTTAGGTCTTTAAACTCTTCAGTGGTGAAACCCTAGATTAATTAGAATCTACCTATTACCATTGGCTCCCAAAACTCAAGTTTCTGGTTTTGAACCTGCACCAAGGCTTGTTTCCCAAGATATCATTGACCAATTGAAACCCTCAACCAAAAAAAGGGCCGAGGGAACAACTTTGTTACAAGGCCCTAAAAGTAAAGAGGGGTTAGTTGAAAAACAATGCTATATCAAGGATGTTAATGTTCCATACACAAGGTGGAAAATGTTCCAAAATTGGCTCCAAAATAGAAACTATGGAGTTCCCATTTGCAACCCTTGGAGATTGGATATGGGGAAGTTAGTAGTGCCAAACATATACATGGATGTGGATTTACTGAAGGATATAGCTATGAGCTATGATCCTATCTCCAGAGTGGTCAGGGCATATGATGGTTTTGAAACAGTGAAGACAACTAGAGAGGATATTGCAAAAAAATTCAAGTTGCATGAATGGAGTTAGGATATGATTCCCATTGACCTTGGAGCTTTCAGGGCAGAATATAAGAAAACAAGGGCTATGTTTAGGTTAACAATGTTGCCCATGCATAGTGCAAGTACAGGTGATAGGAAATAAAGGAAAGAAATAACAATTGGCAAGGATGAAAAGGAGCCCTTCCCCATAAAGTACTTTGTAAATTAATTTAGGAAAATAGTTTTTTCCCTATGTCAGATTCTTGGTTTTGATCTTCCATCCACCATGCCAATAGGTTACATGTATATGGTAGTACACCTTCAACAACTAGCCTATAATGTAGTGTATGATTATGCCACATATCTAGAAGAGAACATTCATTAGGGTTTGTCTTCACTTAAGGAAGGAAAGGATTCAATGAGGTTCTAGTCATACTCTCTCTGGATACATATGTTCTTATTCAAAGAAAATAAGCATTTTGTTGAAAACATGACATTGCAGAAGGTACAAGAGGATATTCAAATGTCGGTCCAGTGTTGGACTCATATTTTGGATAAGGATGATTTGAAATATGATTTTGTTGTCTTCCAAAATGTTTTTGTCTCCAAATTAAGAAGGTTTTTGATTTTCAATCCACCAAGGATTCCAAAGGAGATACATGTTCTTTTGAGGCCCTTGGGAAGGAGGCCTAATTTTGTACCCCAGTACAACAATCTTCATGATCTATGGAAAAAATGTGAACCCACATGCATTACCAAGAGATGTGCCACTAAGGATTGGATTTATTGAAGTTATGAGGAAATTGGGGGTAGTACAAATAACACATTTACCTAATTAGTAGAAGAAAGGCTCATTCTATCATGAGTGGACTGTGTTTTCATATTGTGATGGCTAAGGGAGGATTGAAATGCTTGGAGAAAATTATTGCACCTTTCCGGATGAAAACTATGCACCCAAGGAACCATGACCCAAAAGGTTTCATTCTTTCTTTGAAATCAAGGATCAGAGGTGGCTCCTTTGTCCATAATTTTTACTTTCCTGAAGATGTGATCATGAACATTTTTTATTTTTAAATCTAGGATGAAAGGAATGAAATGTATCTTTCCTTCATTAAAATGGTGGATAAAATCACAAGGTCAAATCCCAATTATGACCTCTACCCAATATTAAGGGTGAGTTAAATAGGGTCATGTATGTACTTGACCATTTTAAGAACATAGTGGGTACATATTGAGGGAGGAATGCATAATAAAAGATAAAGGGAAGGCAATGGTTATTGAAGAAGAACTGGTAAGAAAAGAGGAGAGACCCTCTTACGAACCATCGCACAAAATTAGAGTATACTCTAGGAAGAAGGAAGTAAAAAAGAAGCATAAGACACTTCCAACCCCTACTGCATCAGAGGGGTCAAGAGTATCTTCTCCTATGAGTTCAATTCCATCTCCTCCCAAACAAGCTCCCCCTACCATAATAGACCTTGATTCACCTCCTAGAGGTCCATCTCCATTTGAGAAGCCACCACCCAAGAGGTAGAGGATTGAGGTAGGATGAATAGTTGATTATCATGAGTTAGACGAAGATGAAATACTTGTCACCAAAGAAGAGATGCAACAAGAAACTCCTTCTCCCCAAAGGGAAGTTTCATTAAGCATAAGAGAGTAGCCTCAGACTAGGAAAATCATATTTTAGTGGTCGAAACAATGTTGTTGATCTAAGGAATGAGGCTTGTAAAACATTTTTGAAAGATGATTCTTTTGTGAAAACCAACGAATTTAAGTATTTTATATGGAGAGATAAGGCTTAGGAATATGCAAAAAATGTTGATAATGAGAGGAGCTTGCACCCATAACTTCCTCAGGAGGTTGTTCAAGAAAATGTAAGGAAAATGATGAATGAGTTCTAAAACATCACACCCAAAGAAGGAAGATCATTAGTGCATAAAAGTGGAGTGTTATTTCTGCCATAGTGGGACATTGCAAATGTAGTTGTATTGGACACAATAAGGATGCATGAAAAACCCTTATTTCAAACATAGTGGGAAGCCAAGTTGGCATTGCAAGGGTCAAGCTTTAGTAAAGAATGGGATGTCTTGGCCCTTTGGTCACTATCTCTAGGGTCTAGGAAACCAAAAGTTGTAGAGCCAGTCAACCTCAGTGGGAAATTGATCATTAAAAAAGTCTCTGACACTCCAACAATAGAATAAGTAGAGATGACAATCAATGTTGCTAGATTCACTAAGGCAATAGTGGAGAATATCATTGCAGAAAGAGACTCATAAGTAAGCAAGTACAATGAGAATGTTGATGAATATAATAAGAGTCAAAAAAAGGTGGCTGATATAGAAATAGATTTGGCATTATTCAAGCAATAGGTAGAAACATTGAAGACCCAAGGCCCATCAGGTTTGAGCTATGCAACACCTACTTCCCCAATTACACATCCCCAATCGCCTCCTCGTCCCCTAGAGCAATCATTAGCAATAATTCTATATAATTTGGGTTAGGAACCAATTGCAATTGAGGAGCCAAGCACATCAAGTGCAACTCCATCAACTGAGCCCAAAAAGGAACAATTTCTTTGAAACAAATTGAAGTATATAATAAAATTTTGTCACAAGTTCAGGACACAATTTATGATAATAGTTTGAAGGTTGTTAATGTGGTTCTAGAGCATATGAATAAAAATATTCAATGCAAGTTGAACAACAGTCATTTAAACTATTATGTAATGTTGCAAGCAATTAAGTTATCTCAGAGAGACAAAGACTTAGCTACTCCAATCATGGATAGATGGATCCCCAGGGTTGACAATTTGAAGCTCATAGCATCTAGGTCTACAAATCAAAAGGAAAAGTATCCAACTATTGGCCCAACATATAAATTTGTTAATGAAATTAAGGAGAAAATTTTTTAAGGGTATCCTTCTCCTTTGGAAGAGAAAATAAGGGAGTTAAAATTCAAAGTTTGATAAGAAAGAATTGGGATTGTTGCTTGATATTCAACATACACATGATGAGGTAAAACCTCTAAATGCATGGAAAGATCAAGTGGATATGACTATTGCTTCCCAAGCATCCCTCATATGTGAGAATGTTGATATTGATATTGATTTATTTAAAAATATTCTTGAAAATTTTCATTTCATCATTAGCTTCCTGGAAGACTTTGACAAAGAATCCAATTAAGTAATGGCTGAGTATGTTCATCATAGAAAGAGGATGGATGAACTCTTTAGTTTTAATTGGCCTTCTGAAATAGAGCATGAATTGTGGAAGAAGACATTCATTGATGAGTTGGAGTTGTAGACACAATAATGGAGAAAATATATACATGATCAAGTATAATGTAGGTCTAACCTTAGAAATTGTAATGTATAAAAGGTAAGTTTCTCCCAATTCAAGATGTGACAGATAAATGTTGACTATTGGTGACTTGGACTAGTGTTAGAGGTTGGCCTGGATTATTGATCCACATTGTTCTTTCCTTTTGCACACCCATTTTATCCTATGGTGAAGAGGAATACATATTCTTCAATGGTTTGAAGACCACTCTCTTTAAAAAAATACCTCTTGGAAGGCAAGGGAATCTCCATCGATTAAAAAGCATCCTTTGTCTCATGAGAGAATATTCTCTTAGTTTTTTGTAATTATTCATCATGGAATGATCAATATGAGTTGTCAAATAAAAATGTGACAAGTATACTTTTGGCCTGAGGATTATTTTTCTCTCTTTTTTCTAATAAAGGGGAATTTAGGGTCATTAGTATAGGTCTCTTTTTGAATTTTGGATCTAAAAATGCAAATGTATAACATAGAGAAAATACATTTTGAGTCTATATGTTAGGTTTTGAGTTAAGTGAATAAGTTTCGTAAATTGTATGGTTTTCAGGCATGTATAGATGAACAATACAAACCTTTGAGTCTATTGTATCTCCATTTGTAATATTTCATATGAATTATTAATGGAAACCCGATCAATGATCTTTCATTAATTTTCATTGTTGCTTTGTAATGAAATATGTTTTAATTATACCTCTAATTTAATTAATCAGTTAAAATACCTTGATTAAACCATGAGTTCATATGAATGTTTAGTGTATTTGATAATTAGTCATACAATCTAATCATTTAGTATGTGTATTGTAATGAAATTACATAGAAATTATGGCTACCTAAAATTAAATTTACCTTATAGTTCAATTTATTATGTTTTGACTCCTTTCCCTAAGATAAGATACAAATATAACAAGTGTTAAAGAATTTCCTGTGGTTCTAATGTTCAATTTGACAAAAAACTCCTAAACAAGTGTATAATTGATATATATTTTTCTGAATTTGGTATTATGTTGTATTCTTAGCTTTAGGTGTTTAATCCTTTTAAAGGAATTGTCAGTTTCTTGGAGGATTTCATCTAATCAACATTTTGATGGGAATACATTTGTTTATTATACAATGTGTGATATAATGGCTTAGAAGATCGCAGGATACACATTGTGGGATCACCCTCCCGGGTTTTGCAGAGCCCAAAGTGCAAGAGGGAAGCAATATAGCTTCCTCTTGGTCATTGGCCAATCACCACCTGAGTATTCAAGGATTGAATCTAGAAAATTCATAGATGCTCAGTGAGATTTTCTTGGTTCTTTAAAAACCACCAAAATATTGGTGACTCTACCATGGATCACGTTAGATAAGTTATTTGTTCTCTAGTGTGCCTTTTCTAGGATCACTATGATTTAGAGTGTTGTTTATCCTTAGATTCAATCTATTTAAGTTTTTGTTAACCTTTGCCCATATTTGTTCTAGATTTCTCACCATTTTTGTGCTTAGAATTCATTTCCCAAATTTCATCACAAATTGCCTCATATTTACAAAAGTCTACTTGAGTCTGTAAAGGTCAATGCTAAATATCCTATATAAATGTGAAGGGTCTTGTAAAATTTTGCATAAAATTAGAGCATGATTGCTATAAATTCATCCCAATCAATTTGGGTGGTGACTCTAAAGTCTATGCAGCAGTGTGTGCCAATACCTGAAGTTATCAATGAAATTAAGCTTGGGAATAAAAGAAATTTGAAAAAATTGACTAGAGAAAAGAAAGTACATACACAAATGTAGGAAACTAGTGCCAATATGAAGAAACGTCTAGAAAAAAGATTGGAGGGATAATTTCCAAAGAACCCTCATGAAAAATAGAAAGCAAAGGGAATAAGGACAAGTAAGTCTACTCCTCATCCAACTCTTGAGCATGAAATTCATTCTAATTCTAGTCCTAAACATGAAATAAATTTGTTAGAGTTAAGTCATGATGATTCTCCTAAAAGAGGACAAGTTACAGTGAACTATTTTGTGAGTGAGCAATATTCAAACCAAGGCTTAACGACTAAACAAAGAAGAGAGAGGGAAAGGGTACAAAAATATAATATAAATTCTAGTTGTGCTAGAGATGTAGGGCATTTGGCCATAGCTTCTAACATAAATAATCCTCTTCCTCATAACTTTTTGACTGGGTTTGATGAATATGCACGTAACCATATTGCAATTGTAGAGACATCATATTCTAATACCACCTTACAAGTAGAAGATGAAGTCTTCAATGATGTCCAATGACTTAGAAGAGAAGAATTAAGATTAGATGAGTTGAGGAGAAGGAGGGATAAGGAGAAAGAAGAAAGGATAAACAAAGCTATGGTTGAGAGAGACATGCTACAAAGAAAAGATGAGCAAATGATAGAACTAGAATAGCTAGCAGCTCAATCTACCCATACAACTAGTCCTATAGTTAGAGAGGTTTTAGGTAGTGAGCCTATAACTACCTCAGCTAACAATTCTTGTGTAAATACACAGACCAATCCTGCTGTGGCAACTTCTGTTGCAATTAATCTTGTCCCTAGTAATACAAATGAAGCTTCCCAGATTGTTGGTAAGTGAAAGAAACCTATCATGGTTGTGAATATAAATGAGGGAGGTTCCTCTCAGAGGAACATAACACATAATAATACCAATTCATTGACTGGTAGGTTAATAAAGGAAAATGAGGAGTTACAAACAAGATTGAAGGAGATGGAACTGTTAGCTATGAATATAGAGATTAAGATGAAACTAGGATTTTTAGAATCTACCAAAAAGGCTTCTGTTCCTAAAACCCAAATCCCTCATCCCCGTGCATCATCTTCAAATCCCCATTTGAATAATAACCCTTTGTCCAATACAAACCATTCCACTTCATATTCACAACCAAAAAATAGGACTAGGACTATTCAATAACATGGTCAATATGATTCCCAACCAAGAGTAGCTGACATCAGAAGGCTTGACAACAATTGTGACGAGAGAAGGAATCATGAAAACCAAAATGAATAGGAGGGACCCTTTGCAAGAAGAAAAATTTATGTTCATAGATATAGGAAATTATATGATTTGATAGAATCCCAGGGTATCCAAATCCTATTCCTGATAATGCAAGGAAATATTTACCTAAGTTCACTGGTAACAATGCCTTCAGTGATGAAGATCATTTGAAATATTTTTATAGTTTTGTTGAAGAATTTTATCTTTGGGATATGATGATGTTGCATTGAAGTATTTCGTGCAATCATTGACTGAGGATGCTAATGATTCAAAAGATGCTTTCTACAAAGTTTTTAGAGAGCAATATGTAAACAAAATTGATCCTAGATTTATGCTAAATGACTTCAACAATGTAGACATGCAAAATTAGCATCATGCATTAGGTCCATTCATCAACTAATCAAGCTCACCTTCACCATTCATCAGGTAATCTCATTAGTTTCCATCTCCTAAGGTCATTAATTTAAAATTAAATAAACATTATCATTAACCTTTTAATCAAATAAATCAAACATTCATCTAGTTAAATCATAATACATATTCCATCCTTTTCTGAATTAAATAAATGAAATATTTAAGTCATAAAAGTCAAAATCATCCTAATCATCATTAAGCTAACCTAATCCTAATTAGATCTCACCTAACCACCCATCACATCCTCAAGATATTTCCACTTGCACAAATAAATCAATTTATTGATTTATTAAAATCATCATTTTCACTCAATATGGCATCTTCCCTCAAGTTTGAATTAAAAAACAAGTAGACATGTACATCCAACAAGTAATTTATGAGCTCTTACATGGCTCTTACATGTCCCTTGCACAAGTCAAACTCAACATTTATTTCACAATTTGAATTTGAAATTTCCCCCTCTTGGGCACATTTCCCAAATCTTGCACATCCCTCAACCTATGGCAAGTTGACAAGTGGCCTCTTTTCATTGGCTTGTGTTTAGTCCCACATTGGTACCTTTTCAACACTCTTAGCATTTGAGAATCTACAAATAGAGGCGATATTCTTCAAACAAATCCTCCACAATTCTATCATTTCATCTCCACAAATTTCATCTACAATCTCATACAAGGTTACTCTCTTCAATTGAGAGCTAATCTTTCCCATCTTATCATCATCAT
This sequence comes from Sequoia sempervirens, assembly GCA_007258455.2. Taxonomy (NCBI): domain Eukaryota; kingdom Viridiplantae; phylum Streptophyta; class Pinopsida; order Cupressales; family Cupressaceae; genus Sequoia; species Sequoia sempervirens. The sequence continues at coordinate 66,090 of VDFB02350031.1, forward strand.
CTAGCTTATCTATCAAGGATTGGGAAAGGGATATTTTCAACAATAGCACCAATCCACTATGAAATAAAGTTTTGATTATGTTGTTATATGCTTGCATTTCATTATCTCTGTTTTATTTAGCTTGCATATTTTATCATAGTCAAGTATTTCATAGGGATGTTGAATTAGCTTGGTTTTAAAATATTAACCAAAATGAAGATTTAGCATCCACATTATGGTGCTAGAAGGAGGGCATTTCAATGTATTACATTTGCAGCAGTAGTGACAGAGAAATTTTTTCATGATTTTACTGTTAAATTTTTCCTGTCATTGAAAATTTTATCATATTGATACTCTTAGTAATCTTATTTATCTGACATTCTTTGTTGTTCATTATGAAAAATCAATATCATTTGTTTATCTGAATATTGAATGCATTGATAACTGGCAGCCTGTTGTACATTGATTATGTTGAAACTTTCTTGTCAAAGTTTATACTAATCTAATGGTATATAGACACAGTCGAAAACAAAATTTGCAGGTTCGTGCCAAGTGATATGTGTCTTCCAAAATCATTGAGTGGTAGTAGCATTGGTTGTCAAAGTTGAAGCCACAATCTTTCCATTCTTCTCAAGCTCCATTCGTAGCCTTCCAAGAGTATACGCAAACTTCATTTTTAACATTCCATTCACTTTATTTTTTATTTGTATTTACTCTAATTCTCTCTATCGCTTATGCTTTGATGGATGTCCACTGCCCGTTCAAAGCTCTCATTTCATCACAAGCAAGCAGGAAGGATGCTAATAACAGTTGTGGAATTGATTTATTTTTCACGTTTTGGTGTCCTGTCCTTCATTTTTTTTAATTTTTTACAAATCCATTTTATGCGTATTATGCAGCCTCTGCCTTCCATGAAACCAAATTTCTTAAGGGATTTAATCCATCATTTTTTCCCTCTTCGTACCTCTTAGGTTTGATGGTGTTCTCAGACTCTGAAAGGAATCCTTCACCTCAATGTTAGGTACCCATACGTACCACAAAATCTCTCAAGGAATCTCTGAATCCTCCCCTCCAAATCACAAAAATATCTTCTCTTTTTTTCATTTCTATTTTGCCTGCTTTTGTAATTTCACCCTGGAACCTTCCCTCTCCTCACCTCCCTCTTTCCTTTCCTTCCCACACCATTTATCTACAGTACTCTCTCTATACTCTTCCCTTTCGGCACAATTCATCTATCCTTTTGCTTTGACAATAGGGGGTTGTATAACCTATTCAAGGGCTCTGATTATAGCATAGGTAGGGGTGATAAGGACAATAGTTGTGGGATTTTTCTTTAGACCTGTCAAATGCATTTGTTGAAATTCTTAAAAATCATTGAATGCTTTCATTAAATGCACATGTGCTTGAAGGTTATGCCTATTCCATAGATCTTAGGTCTAGTTTTGAAACTTATGCCAGGAGATTCACATGTGGAGGTCCTACGATGCTAGTAAAATATTGCAAAATTGCCCTACACCTGACAGTTGCATTTGCTTAAAAGTTTCTAAATCCTATTCAACAAATCCATTTTATGCATATCTATGATAGTTCACGTACCTTTTCTATGCCTCAGAATTCTTCATAATGAATGGCAGGATTCTTCATAATGAATGCATTTTTTTTTTTAGTTAATGATTATCCAATTTTGTTATCTGACTTGTAGGTGGAAAAGGAGTAAATTATGCTGACATTTTTATCATTTTCTGGCCTAAATAAAGCCTATTTTCTTTTAGCAGGGCTTTCAAATATTGTTGCAGGTTATTCTATTGGGAATGACTGAGGTCCAACTAAAAAAAAGAAGAATCCATTAAGATGGCACAAGTTAGGGGAGTATTATGTCGATCTATTCTCCTTATGTCACTATCTCAAGATTCCAATAAATCAAACCACCACTAAATAAAGTAGAATTTGCTTGTTGTTCAAATAAACTTCAAACTTTGCACGCCTTTGGGTATTTTTGTGGGTAGATTCCAAAAACAATATATATTTGCTATTTGCAGCTATCATAGTAAATGAGAAACAATATATATATATATATATATATATATATATATATTCACTATTATAGCTATCACTAGTAAATGAAAAATCTTTGAGTTTATTCATAGATCTGAATAGTAAATAAAATTTGATGTGATATATCTTAATCTTAAAAAATTTCTATCAGTTTTTGTGCCAGTTTTAACTTCCTAATAGTTTTTTTTTGAATTGATCTGCTAGATCGTGGCTGGAGAAATCTTGTTACAATATAATATAGTCATATGTTGGTTGAATAGATACGATCCCTTCACATAAGGTACACACAATAACATTTGGTGGGTGAAGAAAATCAAAATGAGTGGAGGAAGAGCATCAGTTTGACTGGTTTCCTTAAGGGATCAGTAGCATTGGAGTTGGCCAAACAGTTGGAGAATTGGGTAGAAAATTTGAAAAGAGCATTTTTAAATGATTTTGAGTCTAAAATATCTGTCACTACTTTTATTTTTCTATTTTATACCCAAATTCATCTAATTTTCTTAAAATAGAGAAAGTGAATTTCAAGTTCTTATGATATGTGCTTTCTTTAATTATTGATCATCAAGGTTACTTATTGCCTTTTTGACCTCTCTTTTGCAGGCCTAAATGGTTTTGTAGGTTGACCAAGTTGGAGGCAAAGACTTACGATGGCATTAATATCTCATAAAACAAAGTGTTTTTGAACACTTTATGTTGTTTAACACTCTTAGAGAGTCCATTAAAACTCTCTTAAAGATTTCTTTCTTTCTTATGCTCTTAGGACACTAGATTTCTTTTGAGCTCTTAGAAAGAATACTTCATTTTTCGTTGCAAAGGGTTAAAATTGAACCTTAGATACCTACTAGATTTCAATTTGGGGCTAAAAATTGAAGCAAACTTCACACTTGATTTTGGTGCTTAAAATGAAGTCATCATTGCTTTGAGGCTAAAATGAACAAGTGTTTGAATTGAGTGATTTTTTCTTTAGTGCATTTTGAGTGTATATACTCTCCCCTTACGCTTCGTGCGATCTAGGGTGCAAGAGAAACAACCAAAATGCATTTTATTGCTTTGAGTCACCTTTAGAGGGGCCTACCTAAGAGACACATCCGAAAGGAGAAATCGAAGGTGACTCCAACTGGTTTTTCATTCAGGCCGGTATATAAAAGGATAAGACTAAACTATCAAGTCCTCATGGTATGTAGGCCTTAGTCATATAGTGTCTTTCAGAATGGGGTACTACCGTAAAATGTATAAAATCCCCTAGTAGGATTGGTTAAAGCCTTTAGTGGCTTGTTGGACACTCACAAGGTGCCATGTCCCTGATGTTGTGTCATTAAGAACCTTGTTTGTAGTAGCTATCCAGTCCATCCAATGAGTTTATCAAAGTGGTGCATTGGAACTTAGATTCCAAGAAGTTACTTGCCATGTCCGATCTTGGTTGAAATATAGAGGTTAAGAATTCATTCTTAACATACCTTTATATTTTATCCTTGGTTGCATGTAAAATCATCTCTTCTACTACGAAGGGCATGAGGCAAGCCCACCAAGAAAAATGTACCAATTGAGCTAGGGTGTTATATTGCTTTTGAGTTAGTTTGAAAACACAGTGCTTTTATCGAAAACATTGGAAAACCAACATTCAACGAATCATCAAAATTGCAAACCCTTTAGGAGAGGCAAATATCCTTGAAAAAGTTAACATGTTATTGCTTTCCCTTGAGATTCATGTCCTTAGAGGCATCTAAAAATTTGGATTTCATCTCAATTTTCTTCTACTAAAGTCAACTTTAGGAAACTCTTGCCTCAAATTTCCTTGGTTTCCGCATAATACACTTTGTGGGATAAGGGAAAAATTGAGACATTAGACATCTAGATTCAAAATCTAATCAAGAGTGTGTTTTTGGTAAAAAGAATCCATTAAGCAAAGATTGAATCAATTGGACCCCACACATGTGCTTGGAATCTTTTGGTCATATGGTTTTCATTCAAACATTGGTCTTTTGATTTTGAATTACTCTTAGAGAAAGTCATGTTCTTCACTATCTTGGCCTAGTAAACAAGTCCTTCTTAGGTTCATTTAGGTCCAAATCAAACACTTCATCCAAATTCCAAACATCTATCAAAATCCATCCCCCAAACAACTTTAGGGCTTTAGAAGCATCATTCTAGACTTGGGTAAATCATCAAAATCTAAACCACCTTGTTTAGTTAGGTGTGTGGGAATGCATCCGTTCTCATACATATAATTAAATCAGCAATCCTTTGAACAAGTTCATCCTAAGATAACATCTAGCATCTTAGGGTTTTACAAGTTCACTATCCAAATCAAACCAATCAAAATCAAACCCTAAGTCTAGCATTGATCCAAAGTCCCTAAACGTTCGACACTCATATCATTTCCACTTTTCATCCTTCATCTCATCATTGCTCCTAAGAACATTAGAGGTCACTTTTGCAACAAGGTCAAACCACAAGAGGAACATGGAATATAGACTTGATCCATATATCATGAGTAATCCAGTCAACTAAGTTATCAAAGCCTTACAACGTCGATTGATTCTCAACACTCACATCTATATGAACCGTACATGGGATCATTATCTTCCACAAACCTCAATGGTACAACAAATGTGAGTATTCCTAGTCAAAATATTGGAACACATTTCCCGATGGTAGATCTAAGTCCAAACCTACAAATCCACCAACCGAACAATCAATGCATGAGCCTTCAAACAAACAATGTCATCCCACCAAATCCATACATGCCAAGTGAGAATGTACCAAGTATAATTTTTCCAAACATGAATCTAGAAAACTTTGGGATAAATATCTTTGAAAATCTTACAAATATTTCAAACATCAACAATGGTCAATTTCAACCTATCATGCCAAATCTGAACATCATCGCAAATCAGAACAATGTCCAAAATTAATTTGTCCATGATCCCATTCAAAAAACACAAGTATGCATCCCAAATTTGCATGAACAAAAACCAAATCAACTATATCAAGGGAGTCAAGATCTAAATCAAGATCAAATCTGGTGAGATCAAATTGCTGCACTTACCAAAATAGTTGAGTCATTGTGCCAAGAGACATCTCCACCACCATTACCTAGCACCAATCACTCCATCCAAATCAATCCACTTCATACCAATCAAGCCATCACACCAATAGATGGTATCTAATCAAATGACAACATCAATCCTAACAAATCAAAATATGGTCTCCCAAGGATATATCACATCAGTCATTACAACCATTCCTATCACCTCGATCACTCCAATCACCCCTATCACACCCATCATATCACAAACCCTCACAATCACTCCAAACATATCTCAACGACTCATCGCTACATCTAACACGATTCCAAATCCACCACCACTACCACCAAAACCAAATGTAGCAAAACAATATAACATTGAGCTAAAAGCTCACTGTTGATGGGTTTTTTATGCACTTCTCAACATAGGTAATGTGTAGATGCACTACCTCTCTTGAAAGACAATCTTCCACAATTAGATTGTACAACACTATCCCAAGGTCTCTAATGTCAAGTCTTGATAGTGCTTGGAATATCTCAGTTGTTTGATGTGATTTGCTGGAATCAAAAGGTGGACTTACGGATGAGTTTACAAAGCATAGGAAGTTGGCTCTTGAAATGGAGTTTTTAAGATAGGGAAATTATTGTGCATTTTGCTGTAGGTTCAAACAACATTCGTAAACTCCATGTTTATCATTGGATTTAGCTTTACAATGTGCAATGAACCTTAGCATAGGTTACTCATTAAATACAATGAAAAAAGGGCAGGGAAGAGAAGAGGTTCCTAGGTCTGTAACTAATTGTGAATAGTGATGATGGAGTTCCTGCAATGGACAGCTTCTTGAAACAATATTCCACTTAACCAGAAATCTCACAGTCTCATGGGATTTGTGCTATCTTCTAAGGTATGAAAATTTTTCATCTATCATTCACCATATCCATGCATGAACAAAGATGAAAGTGTGGAGCAGCTTTGAATTTAAGTCCAGATTAACTTTGCATAGCTATCTACCATCAGCAAACAACAAAAAGTATGGACTAAGAAGTCATCAACACAATAGGGATTTTCATGATCATAGGACAACATTCCTAAAATCTACCAAAGCAAGGAAACAGTTAACTAGAAGAACAATAAAACCTAAGTTAAACATCTAACTATGGAGATTGAATCAAGCAACATGTGAGAAACTCAGAAAATGCACCAAGTCAATGTCTTTTCTTTATAAATTTCTGCAACATGCCTTTACAACAACTCAACTCCCTTTGCAAATGAGAGGAGAGCTCTATTTATAGTTCCCAAAAGATTTAATGAATGGTCAAGATCAATTCTTATTATGTGGCCAAGATTCATTACAAAATAGGGTTTCACCTACCCCCCAATATATTACAATTTAAAATTACATTTTGTCATTTTCCCTATTTTGTCCTCTACTAACGGCATTGTAGCTCTTTTGTCTTTTAGTCTATTGCTGTTCTACTGTAGCTACTCCTTAGGTAGTTCTTCATCTTTGACGGGGCTGTCTTCCTGCCTCTTAGAAGCTGTGTATTCTATGAACCTGAGGATCATCGCCTGGAGCTTGTCTATTTCAACGATTTCATATCGCAGTATCTGGTAGCTCCATTTTTTTGCGTTATCTTCTAGCCTTTTCCAATCCTCATCATAATTTGTGCCCTAGCCCCTGAATATCTCTTATTGATCAAAGGCACGAGCAGCAAAACCCATGAATTCCACCATGATTTCACCAGCCATCCTGTCCTTCATCTTTTTCTAGAAGTAGGGCTATATCTTCTCCGGATCCATTTGCACTGTGGGCATGTCGTACTCAATCATCAGCTTGAGATAACAAGCGCACTCTGCCCTGATTTCCTTGATCCATTCAATGTCTAGATCCACCTTACTCATGATTTGTTCCAGTCTTTCCCTCCAGTTGTCAAAGTCCCATTGCCATACATCCATCAACCAGTGATCGTCTTTCTTAAATGCAAGCTCCTTTTCCCACACGGCTTTTGGCAACTGAAGGATAGCCTCAATCCTCAAAAAGGTGGAGTCGTAGGTTGCAAGGAAGTCGGTGAAGAGCTTTCTCTTGCCCTCTAGAGATTGCAATAGATCTAAGAACTTATTGGTTGTTCACACAGCTTGGCTAATTCCCATGTTTCTGACATATAAGACTTGTTGGAACCAATCCTCTATGGTCTTTTCCAAGTTCTTCCTTCTTTCCATCTTATCGATCTGCTCTTTGGATAGCAATTGGGGTGTGGTTGTAGATGTGGTAGGTAGGTTGTCCACTAAAGACCATTGTTGTATGTAATTCGTTAAGGCTGCGACCTGTGCCTTGAGCTCATCCTTCGAGATCTTATCTTATTTTATCAAATGCACCACCGTAGCCACTGACTCCTCAAGGTGACCAACTTTTTGCTCTCTGGTGGTGGTCCCCAAGTCTATGGTTGAGATGTTGTAACTCACCCTAGCTTGGCCAATCATAGGCGTTGCTATTTTCACTGCTCGAGACCCAGAAGCATCCATTGTCACCCTGGATCAGACTTTGGGCTTCTTTTCCTTCTTTGTTGTGATTTGAGCTCGAGAAAAAGATGGCCTCTAACCTCGCCCTTGGCGAAGCCTGGAGCTCAGAAGGGTGGGTGAGAATTTCATTTGGAACGGCGGGTGAGGGAAGGAGTCCCTCACAACGGAGCCCGACATGGATGAGGGTGTTTCATTTGTAAAAATTGCATCCCAACGGAAAATGGGAAGGTGGAGTCCGGTGGGCAGAAGGACCTCAGGGAAGGGGTTGGCGAAAGGTTATGCTGAAAGGTGAAGTCACATCCACAGCTGGGAACAAGACCAAACCCGGCACACGGGCCCGCCATTTGACTTTATTTTTTAGTTCTACAATGGACGGAAGGGCAGAGCCCGGAGCTCGGAGGGGTGGGCGAGAATTTCCCCTCGGGATGATGGATAAGGAAGCACAAAGATCTGGCATCCAGAGCCTGGCATGGATGAGGGCGTTCTGAGTTTAGTCGAGATTCCAATGAAGAATGGAGGCCAGGGGCCTAGATGGGGGGGCTCTGCCAAAAACTCGAAGGCAAGCATGGCAGAATCTAAAAGGAACTACAGAGGGCAGGATTCACGAACTTGAAGGGCACCCGACCAACTTTGAAATGTCCGCAGCGAGGAGAAGGGCAGACCCCGATGGATGGGAGGTTGGGGAAAATTCATCGTTTCTACACAGCGGCATCCCTGTTGACTTCCGAAAAATGAAGTCCAACGGCTCGGGCCTAAAAGGAGAAATTTCCATCGGAAAGAAGGTTCATCTCTTTGGTTTAGACGGCCAAGATAGGTCCTAGGGCTGAAAGGGATGATCTCCCTGTGGGAAGAATAGCCGCGGTGAGGTGGAGTTTCGGATTGGTGATGAGGGCACCCTCGAAGGTTTTCTTAAGTTTTCAAAACATGGGTTTTACTTGTGGTGCCGTATTTTATCATTTGCATGCCTTCTTGATGATTTTTATTCATTTAAATCCTTAGAAATCATGAAAATAATGCTCGGGAGGGTGAACGGAGAACCTACCTCCAACACTCAATGCGGGGAGATGTGGGATCCACCTACGATCGATGAAGTGATGGTGAGGGCAATGAGCGTGAAGGTGTCAAAGACGGTGGGCTCCTCTAGCAAGTTCTCTGATCGCTCTGCAACTCTATCAAGTGATAATGATGGGCTCGAGCGGGTCTTTTATACCCCTAATCGCCATTAATGACCCTATTAAATGCAGGTATGACAACAGAAAGGTTGGTGAATATGAAAATCAGCAATGGCGGCGGGAGACTCGGGGTCCGACGGCTAGGGGGCGCAGGACGGTGGCTGCTTGAAGATTTTGACTTAGTTGGGTCAGCGACGGCAGAGAGAGAGTCGAGGCCCAGAGGGCAGAGTTCTACCAAAGACCTGCCGTTAGAGACAGCGGAACCATCACAGAATTCCAAACTCGAAATTCTGGAAGATCGGGCCTGGAACACTCGATGGTAAATATGGTGGCGGGACCTAGAAGGCGGGACGCCACCAGAAGTTTTCCATGAGGAATGGCGAGACACTCTGGGAACCCCAGGAGCTAAACTCCAGGGTCCAAGGCCCAGAGCATTAAACAACCGTCGAGATTTCCATAGATTGCAGACAGAGAATGGGAGTTTAGACCCCATGGTCCAGGAGGATGCGAACTGAGTGTCATTGGGAACGGCAATCGGAATGGGGAAACCTGAACGCCCGGGCCCGGCAGGGCCCGGGGCCATTGGTATGGTCAAACTCCCAGAGGGACTTCGCGAGTCACTAGAACACGACAAAATTAAAAGGGGAAGGTACGGTCAACTTATGGTAGGACTTTAAAGCAACATTGACCATCTAGGACACCAAAAAGGGGGGCATGCAAAATGAGGCAGTGACAAAAATGACTCGACAAGGCAAAAGAAGAGAGGGTCCCCGTTTTGAATGGGGCATGTGTGCTAAGGGCACAACAAATGGTGACTCCGCTGGAGAACACTCCCAAGTGTTCTAAGGATAATATTCATTCAGGACCCAAAATCTCTAGTTTTGTAGACTAGGAGTGGCTTTGATAGATGAATATGGGAGAACGAGATCCTTAATTGGGTCAGTTTACTAGACATCTCAGAAGTGTGGCTAGTGAGTTCATTCCTTTCCTCAGGATAGTGACCAGGGTTACCAATTCAATCGAGCGAGCTACGTAAATCGTCTAACACCAAAAGTGACCTGGACATTGTTCCGCTGTCAGTCAGGTGTCCATAGCCCTGATGGAGTTGTCGTTGCAATCCCATGGATATTGCTCTACTACTGGCAGGGTGTCCATAGCCTCGGTAGAGTTACCTGCACACCCATATGGTCATTTATTTTATAGAATTCATTTTCTTTCATTTTGATATTCGTTCCAATGTACCCTTTTACTTTACCATTTTTCTTGACCGGGTAAGCATTGAAGCCTACAATGGGTTTGAGACTGCAGTGGTCACTGGAGAAAACTTAAGATTTTCACTCACTAGGGTGTCATAGCAACCCTGGCACAGTCCTTTAGAAATGATTATCGTGTGTTTTGTGCGAGATCTGAGATGTACGTAAATAGATCCAGCCAAGGGTCGAGTTCTAAGCAGAGTTCAGACAAGGAGATCATTCATGGGTTATTTTCAGAGACCGATGGTTGAGAGTGAAGGTTTATCCGAAGAACACCAAGGATGATCAGCAAAGCTAACCATTCGTCGAGCAAGCACAGCCACTGCTAAGGGGTGGGAAACATCTTTTCAAAACAAATCTACCGGGAGGGGGAAAACAAAAGAGCGACGCAAAACAAAAAATGCAGGCAAACCAGAAAAAATAATCTACCCTAACCTATGTACAAATATTTACAAAAAAGAGCTCAAATGAGCTCAGGCTTGGAAGTAATGCTTCAGGTGATGCCTGTTGACCAGCAATGGGACATTCTCACCAATTAAGGTCTTTAGGAGGAAGGCATTATCTCCTAAAATCTTAGCTATTTAAAAGGGGCCAAGCCAGAGCTTGTCGAATTTGTTGTGTCCCCCTTTCTTTTCATGGGCCTTGTCCCAATATAGGACCAAATCTGGAATTTTAAAGGCTTTGATCTTAGCTCGGCGGTTGAACCATCTTTTAACTATGCCCTAATGTTTGGCAAAATTTTCTATTACATGGTCTCAGACTTCCTCTAAATGCAAGAGCTCAGCTAACCGAGCTTCCCTACGATCTCCTCCCTCATAAAAATCGTTGATAAACTGAAGAGTAGGAATCTTCAGATGGATAGGAAATATAGGTTCTAGGACATAAACAAGGTGGAACAGGGAATCACCAAGGGCAGCCTTGTGGCAAGTGTGATCAACCCAAAGGGCGAAATGGAGCTGGGTATGCTAGTCCTTAGGATTCCTATCTAGCAGTTTTTTGATTACGGTAATCAAGTTTTTATTTGTAGATTCAGTGAGGCCATTTCCTTGGGGGTAGTAATTTGATAAAAGCTTAAGGGAAATCACGTAGTCAAATGCCCAACTAGCAAATTTCAATGAAGCAAAAGCCGGTCCATTGTCACATACCAAAGCATAAGGACAACCAAAGTGATTTAAAATGAAACTTTCTAAGAAATTAGTAACTACTTCAATTGTGCATTGCTTACATACTATTGCTTCCATTCACCTAGTATAGTAATCAGTAGTGGTAAGAATGTACCTATATCCCACAAACGATGGAGGGCTTACCAGACGGATGAAGTTGAGACCCCATTGTGCAAAAGGCCTTACCTCTAGCACAAGCTATAGTGGGATAGCAACATTCTTTTCCCTAGTGGTAGCGGTCTGGCATGTGTGACATGAGCGAACATGGCAATGGGCATCTTTGAAGATAGTTAGCCAATAATACCCTGCTCTCAATATTTGATGTGTTGTAGAAGAACCAGAACTATGGCCCATGTCAAATTTATCATGAAACTCTTTCAAGACTCGATCTGCTTCTTCCTTACCTAGGCATCTTAAGTAAATACCTTCATGATTCTTCTTGTAGAGAATGAAACCTTGTAGCATATAGCCGTTGCTTTTCAATCTAAGGGCCTGCTTCTAGACTCTTTGTAGGTGTGGTGGAAACTTATGGTTCAACAAATAATAGACAACATTCTGGTACCATTCTCTGAGGGAGACATCCTTAAGCTGGTACTGCTACACAGTGAGTTTGGGTCCAACTTCTACTGTTACTTCAACAATTGTGCATGTGAGCACCTATCCTCTTACCAGCTTCATTGGTTGGATCTCCATGTCATATTCTTGGAGCAGGGTGACCCATTTAGCTCTTCGTTCACCCAATTCATTTTGCATGAGTAGCGTTTGTACTACTAGGTCCGGGATAATGACAAATACCTTATTGCACAGGATGTAGTGTCTAAATTTCTTCACCCCTCTGACAAGAGCGTACACCTACTTTTCTACATTATGATATCGCAATTCAACATCCTTCAGGGGAGCACTCATGAAGGTGATCGGGTGCTCATTTCCTTCCTCATCCTTCTGGGTCAACATGTTAGCATAGGAATACTCTGAAGCGAATGAGTAGATGTAGAATGGCTTCAGATAATCTGAGCTGACTAACATAGGTGCCTTAGTGATGGCCCGTTTGATTTCCTCAAAAGCTTGTTTAGCGTCAAGTGTCCACTCAACTTTGGCATCTTGTTTCAACATAGCATTGAGAGGTTTAACAATCTCTGTGAAACTCGTGATGAATTTCCTGGTGAAATTGATCTTTCCAAAGAAGGATTTTAATTCTTTCTTGCTGCATGGGGCAAAATTTTGAGTAAGGACTCAATACATTTAGGATCTATAGAGATACCCTATTCTAAAATAATGTGCCCAAGCAATTTACCTTCAATCACTCCAAAAATGCACTTCTTGGGGTTAAAGGAAACCCCGAACTCCCTGCATCTCTAAAACACTTTGCACAAATCAGAGACATGATCACCTCTTTTTTTAGAAAACATAGCTAAATCATCAATGTGGATGATTATGCACTTGCTAATTAGATCTTTGAAGGCGATATCCATGGCACATTGGAAAGTGGTGCCGGCGTTGATGAGCCCAAAAGGCATTCTCCTATATGTGAATGTTCCCCACTTAGTGGTGAACGCCGTTTTATGATGATCTTCATACTGTACCATCACCTAGTTATACCTGAAGTATCCATCAAAGAAATACATTATTTGGGAGCCGTTGAAGATTTGCAACACCTCGTCCAATGAAGGGATTGGATAATTATCTTTCTCCGAAGCTTAGTTCAAATTGTGGAAAACCACGCACAATCTGATCTCCCCATTCTTTTTTCTAACTGGGACCAAATTGGCCACCCATGTGGAATGCCTAACTGGGAAAATAATCCTTTCCAATAGTAGTTTATGTACTTCTTTGTAAATGATGGGTTCCAACAAGGCATTGATAGGACACTGCCACTGACGAAATGGCCTCACCTCTATCTTAAGAGGGATGGTGTGCGTAATGATAGAAGTGTCATGTCTTTAAATCTTCATAGCTCCATGCCACCATGTCATGATATTTCTATAATGCATGTGTTATTTGTTTCTTTTCCTCTGGTGTGCATACCTTACCAATTTTAACATCCTTGATTTCTTCAGTTGTCCCAAGGTTGTGAGCATCACATTGGTTGCTTATGGCTTCTTTCTTTGTTTGCTGGTTCTAGCCTTTGATCTTGTCTAAGTCGAACACACGTTCCAGCTGAACCATGCCTCTAGGGATCGTATTGGTTTTGAGGTTAATAACCCCTTCTATGTCCAGTTCGGCTTCCTGAGGATCAGCTTCATCAACTATTTGAGCTGCAAAAACATCAAAACTTGTGATGAATTCAAGAATATGTTTGTCATCATTGAATACTTGTAAGTGGGTAACATTATCTAGGACTGATGGCATGGATGTTAGCTCAACCATGAATTTCTTGAGCCTAGATAAAGAGAGGGGTTGTAAGGTGTTGGCCGCTTGAGTTAAAGCATCAGCTGTATGATTCTGAGCATGAGGGATCAATTGTATATTGAATGCATCTAAGTCCTCCATGAGATCCCAAACCCTGTGCCTATAATTGACAAGCCTTCTATCATGACAAGAATATAGCTTCCTGACCTATTTAACCACTAGTTCAGAATCCCCAAAAACTTGTAGCACTTTCACATTTTTCTTCAAGGTCATGAGAAGGCCATGGACCAGGGCCTCATATTCTGCTACATTATTGGTGCAATAAAATTGCAATCTATGGGTAGGAAGAAAGGTCTTTCCCGTTGGACTGATGAGTTCAAACCTATCTCCGGCTCCTTACTTGGACTTGAATCCATCAAATCAGAGCGTCCAGCACGGGGAAGGTTCTTTATCTTCGGGTTTGACTAAGTTCCTGTTCCCTTTCAGCTGGGTGACTGGCTCTGTGATCTTAGGGGAATTTTCTGGGTTGATGTAATGACGAGCGGGTGGTTCTATTGGTGCCTCCTTTGGGGTTTCAATTTGAGGAGCAGCTGATCCTTTAACATGTTCGACTGCCATTTGACATAAGCAACAATCAAACTCGGAGTGGGCAGCATTGTGAACCCTACACCAGTTTGACAACAAGATTTCTTAGAAATTCACCCAAGTGCCCAAGCTGAGTTGGTTGCTAACACACTTTTCCATGAACCCCTAGAAATCACTGAGTAATTCCCAGTCATCGTCTTCATCAGGCCTATTATCTGGTTCTACCAGCCCTTTTGTACTCAAAGATATTTGAATGGAATCTATTGGAGGATTGCACAACACTAGGAGTACTTCATCAACACATTCTTCCTAAAGCTTGACCTTGTTTTGGTAGGCGAAAGGACGGTAATTCCTCAGGTCAGTCTCGACAAATAAAACCTCGTTAATATTATTGTACTACGTGATCATGTATTTCATACGAGGTTCATGGTCAATATAGATTTGATTTGGAAGCCCCTTCCATGGTAGCCACATGTGAGAAAGGTCTATGGCAGTATATCCATTCAGTGCCTTGGTGAACTCCCTTCCCGATGATTCCATATGCATCGGGAATGTCTGCCACTTGAATATCAATGACTTATTGTATCCTTGGGTCTATGAAAATTTGCATCAAAATTTGATTTATTTCTCCTATGATGATAATCTTTGTTTTGTCCAGTTGGATCACCTTCCTATTTGAAGGCATGGGGGTGATGCAAGAGCCTTGCATACTACCAAGGGCATGACATTAGTAGACGTTCCTCAGTCGAGCAAGCAGTTATGCAAGTTCTTCCCAAAGATCATAATGGTTGTCAAGAAAGGGGGAGTTTCCAACCTCCCTTAGAAAATGCTCGTAGGCATATCTAAGTGAGCTACTTGGCCCTTGTTCTTATCACTGCCTTTATCCCTGTTCTGCCTAAACGGTAGGTCCTTAGAAAACTTCCTATTACTCTATTCTAGTTCCTTTTCAATTTGTTTACTCGTATACTGATTTATAGGGATATCCTTCTTTTTCCCATTATTATCTTGTATCTTTGTTTCTTTCCTAGGCTCTTCAAATGTAACCCTCTTAGTTGGCATTTTTTGTGTTGTACTGGAAGATGGAGTTCCATTAAGGATCCTAAAGAAGGCATGTCTTAGAGCAGGGACTTTGAGTAATTCAAAAGCTGACAAACTAATTTTTACCCTTTTGAACTCTTCTGCCATGTACTCACTCATTTGCTCAATTTTTGAACTAAAAGCTTGGCCTATGGTAGAACTAGGAGGTTGGACTTTCGTTTGACTAGATGAATTTTGGGATTGGCCTTGAGGCTGATTTTGTGACTGGTTTTGAGACCCATTCTTGTTGAGGTATTGGGTAGGTATATGGGGAAGTCCAGGGTTGTTGCTGGCATTAGGATCAGGCAGAGTGGCAAAATTGTTCGGAAGAGTAGAAGTTGTAAAGGGTCCACCCGCCTATCTATTCCTAAGGAAGTAGGGAGTCAACTTTTGATGGAACATGTGGACCTCATCTACAAATGGCTCCTCTTCATCTACTAGACCATTATCTACTGAATCAAAAAGCTGAGCCAAAGTTTGCTCGTTACTTACCTCTTGCACTTCTCCACCCTCATAAGGAGCAGGCTCAACTTCAGGCTCATTGCAGTTGCCTCGCGGAAATGATGCTTGAGTCACCATGAGATAAGAGGAATCATATGGCTCAGATGGGACGATGTCCCTACAGCCAACATTATTTACTCCATTCTGCACTTTTACCTGGAATATTTTAGCAGCTGTCTAGAATTTGGGGCAATCCAACTTGGAATGTCTGCTGGTTTTATGAATCATGCACCATTTGGACAAGGCTGCCTTGGCAAGGTATACTCCACTGGTCATTTTTTCATTGCTTGCTAGTTGGTCGAAAGGTGTAGGGACACCTCCATTATTAGGCCTAGCGTTCCATGTGCGATTCTGCCTCTGAGAAGGTCTCTTTTCTGAATTATGATTAGCATTTTTTCCCTATCATAGTTCTACTTGGAGGAAGTGTTTACTTCTTGATTATCCCTACTATCCCTATGGTCTCGGTTGTCCTAGTTAAGATTGGCCTAGAAATTACGCTGGGAGGCCTATAATTGATTATTCTAGTTTTTTAGGTGCGTCAATTCTATAGAAATTTTCTTTATCATCTCAGTCAGTTCCTCTAACTTATCTTTCTCAATCCCCTTCCCAGGTGATGGCGCCAGATTTTTGAGAAAAGTGGGCGGGGCTATCGGTTGATTCTGATAAGCTGGAGGAAATTCTTGTCCTGATAGGCACAATGGCACCTAGGATAGCTGGGAATACACCTGCTATTGCAGAGCAGCCTAAGAATAGTTATACTATGGTTGAGGCTGCAAATAGGAAGGCGCAGGAGGTGCATAATTCAATGGCTGCCTTAGATGTGGAATGATGGGCAACTGAGGCACTTGATTCATAAAAGGGGTCTGAAGAGCGAATGCCTGATTCAGTTCTTGAATCTGCATCGGATGAGCTACTAGCCCCAAAGAAGGCAGTAGGCAAAAAATATTCTACCCCAAATCTAGACTAGTGACAATAGCCTCTATATACGTGGTCACCAGGGTAGTGAGTGCTAGGCATATCCTTTTCACCAAAGCCGACGTGAGGTTATCCAATGTCGCATAGTAGACCGGGAGAGCCACAACATCAATATAAAGGTACGGGTCCTGAAGCCTTGTATAGGCCCGATGAAAATGATCATTGAATGACCCAATAGGTTCATTGAATTCCCTTTTGACAGACATAAGCTACTGGTAAAGTTTTGAAGGGCTGATGGGAATCTTATATTTTTGCAGGAAGGCATTCTTCATCAGATTCTATGAGGTAATGGATCCCCCTGGCAGATTGATGTACCAATAGAAGGCTTCTTCTCCCAACGAATGTGGAAAAAGGTAGCATGTGACATCCTCGTGGTAGACTTGCATTTTAGTTAATGTCATCTTAAATATTTTGATATGTTCCTTAGATATTCTTTGTAGGTCACAAGGATGGAACTTTGAACAAAATCCCTTCAGATTCTTGGGCATATCATGATAGGCGATGAAATGTATCGGCGAAGGGTTATGTGCTAACCAAGCCATGGAGGGTGGCGGAGGTGGTATCTGCTATTGGGAAATGACAAGTTGTGGTTGTACTTATAATAAAACAACAATCTGGGACTGCACTTCAACTATGGCTGATTGGATTGTGTCCTGGGCTGGAAGGGTCGGGAGAGGAGCAATCCCCTAGCTACCGAGGATAGGAGGTGCAAATGCAGTTTGAGATGGTTGGGTGGAAGATGAAGGCCAGTAGAATGAAGGTGAGGGTGGAATGGAAGTGGGTGGAATGGAGGAAGAGGAAGAGGGAACGCTACTTCCCTTAACTCGCTTCGCCCTTGTAGCAAGCTACAATTCTTCAAAATTTTTCTTGTTTGGTGTTGACCGTAGAACTCTTTGAAATCTTTCTAGGGAGAATGATCTGATTCGATCTAACTTCGCCTTTAACCTTTAGCTTTTTATTCTCAACGTGTCACCCTCCTTCTAGCATCAGTTCTGTTGATGGGTTTTTTATGCACTTCTCAACACAGGTAATGCGTAGATGCACTACCTCTCTTGAAAGACAATATTTCATAATCAGATTGCAGAACACTATCCCAAGGTCTCTAATGTCAAGTCTTGACAGTGCTTGGAATATCTCAATTGTTTGATGTGATTTGTTGGAATCACAAGCTAGACTTACGGATGAGTTTACAAAGCATGGGAAGTTGGATCTTGAAATAGAGTTTTTAAGATAGGGAAGTTATTATGCATTTTGTTGTAGGTTCAAACAACATTCGTAAACTCCATGTTTATCATTGGATTTAGCTTTACAATGTGCAATGAACCTTACCATAGGTTACTCATTAAATAAAATGAAAAAGGGTAGGGAAGAGACGAGTTCCTAGATCTGCAACTAATTGTGAACAGTGATGATGGAGTTCCTACAATGGACAGCTTCTTGAAACAATATTCCACTTAACCAAAAATCTCACAGTCTCATGGGATTTGTGCTATCTTCTAAGGTTTGCAAATGTTTCATCTATCATTCACCATATGCATGCATGAACAAAGATGAAAGTGTGGAGCAATTTTGAATTTATGTCCAGATTAACTTTGCACAGCTATCTACCATCAGCAAACAGCAAAAAGTATGGACTAAGAAGTCATCAACACAACAGGGATTTTCATGGTCACAGGACAACATTCCTAAAATCTACCAAAGCAAGGAAATAGTTAACTAGAACATCAATAAAACCTAAGTTAAACATCTAACTATGAATATTGAATCAAGCAACATGTGAGAAACTCAAAAAATACACCAAGTCAATGTCTTTTCTTTATAAATTTTTGTAGCATGCTTTTACAACAACTCAACTCCCTTTGCAAATGAGAGGAGAGCTCTATTTATAGTGCCCAAAAGATCTAATGAATGGCCAAGATCAATTCTTATTGTGTGGCCAAGATTCATTACAAAATAGGGTTTCACCTACCTCTCAATATATTACAATTTAAAATTGTTTTTTGTCATTTTCCCTATTTTGTCCTCTACTAACAACACTGTAGTTCTTTCGTATTTTAGCTGATTGTTGTTTTACTATAACCACTCCTTAAGGAGTTCTTCATCTTTGACGGGGCTATCCTCCTGCCTCTTAGAAGCTTTGTATTCTATGAACATGAGGATGACCGCCTAGAGCTTGTCTATTTCAATGATTTCATATTGCAGCACCTAGTAGCTCCATTCTTTTGTATTATCTTCTAGCCTTTTCCAATCCTCATTATACTTTGCAGTCTAGTCCATAAATAGCTCTGATTGATCGAAGGCACGGGCAGAAAAACTCATGAATTCCACCATGATTTCACCAGCTATCTCGTCTTTCATCTTTTTCTACAAGTAGGGCTTTATCTTCACTGGATTCATTTGCACTATGGGCATGTCGTACTCTGTCATTAGCTTAAGATAACGAGTGCACTCTGCCCTAATTTCCTTGATCCATTCAATGTTCGGATCCACCTTGCTCATAATTTGTTCTAGTATTTCCCTCCGGTTGTCAAAGACGCATCGCCATACATCCATTAGCCAATGATCATCGCCATACAGACTCGGCCGGAGGCGAAGGGGCAAGATGGATATAAATGTCCACTACCGATGGAGATGTGGCAATCATAGCTAGAGAGGTAGGTGGTGCAATGGCAGGGGTAGGGAGAGCCAAGAGAGGTTCCAATTGATCTGTACCCCTCACCTTCTCCTCCTAGGTTGAGGGTTGTTCCGTGGAGCTTCCCACTTGTTTGAGCCTTTTGGAGGGTGAGCCTCCTGTTTCTTCCCTTGCATAGACCTTGGGGTCTGGAGACTGTTATGTTTATGTCTCCTTTCTCTTCTTGGATCTGGTGACCAGAGGAGACTTGCAGGTCCCACCGGTAGATGTGGTGGCAATGACATCCTCTATGGCACTTGGCTCACTTTTGAGCCCTTTGTAAGTCAAAATTACCCCTTGCTGCTTTAATTGAGCAACTTGCCCATCGACCCACTCCTTAGTACGAGCCAAGATTGGCTTGGTTATAGTGTTGAGGTCATCGACATCCTACTCATCCCAGTCAATTGTTGGTATTGGCAAATTGGCGACCGCAGGGTACGTGGGGTGCATTATGGTGCTCTCGTCTTCCTCGACTTAAACTGGTATGGGGAAAGGTTGAACCTTCCTTACAAACTACATAGTCATTCACATATAGTGCCTCGCACGTACCTCTTTGTCATCCTGGTAATCTCCCCAAAAGTCTTCAATGTGATGCAGATGAGCGAACCCTTGTCCTAATTCCTTCCTCACATGGCCATGCGGGTCTATCCGCGGGTGAGCAATGTGTAGGTAGAAATGGTAATCATTTAGTTCTTTCTCAGAGTTACCATCACACTGGAAAGTTTACAGTTTATACATGCCCTAGCCCAGAACCATGGGATAAGAAATCCCTGCTATGTGTTTGCTGCTGAAGATTGCCTGTATATGTTGGAGTTGCTGAGAAAGCTCTAGAAGGATGATTTGGTCATTGGGGTATCGAGGCAACCTGTTTGGCCTCTCAATGAATCCCTGAGCATGGATGTATGTAAACTTTGGGTACTAAATGAAGAGGAAGGCATACTACTTCATAAGTGCCCTGGCACTGTGGGAGACCCTCTCGAAGTTTGCAACAATCATTCTGATAATATAGCCAATGAAGGCGTCATTTACTCTGCAGTATTCCCTTTTGAATTTATGGTACTAGAGCTGCGGGTACCTATCATAGACCTTGAGTCTTTGCCCCTACTCCTGATCGGGTGCCACAAACAACCCGTTGTACTATCTCCAATCCGCCAAGGAATAGACAAGATAGGAATTCATATAAAATTTGGAACTCTTCTTCACGTTGACGAATTGCTCATGGAAGTAGTTGCTTATTATACCTCCCCAATAGAATGAAGTCTTTATGGTGACATCCTCATTCCCCCAAAGAATTTGTTCAATGAAGTACACCATCCATTCCTGAAAGTAGGTGGCCGCAGGAAGACCCATAACCCTGCTTAACATGGTGACCAAGTCATTGTAATCTTTGTGGAAGTCACTGCGGAAGAGTTCTTGAGGAACCTTCGCAACGCTGGCCCACTTTTCTTTGAGCCATTATTGATTTATTACCCTTTTATAGCCCGTCGGATTATCGTCCCATGCTGCTTGGCATTCTTCTATGTTGGGTGCTTCCATTTCTTGAAATGTGGGAATATGGAAGGTCTTTGTGATCCCTTTAGGTGAGATGTTGGCAAGAATGTTGCCCTCTCTATCAATGATTGTCCTTGTGTTGGCTTGATATGCCTCTCGACAAGCCACGACCAACTCAGGGACCATGAGGGATGGAGGGAATCTAGGAGCCTTTGCGATTCTACTTTGCCTTATTAGCCTTGCATTTTTGGTCCTTGGATTGACCCTGACTCTTTGTGTGAATTTGTCAATATTGATGTGATCTATGTTGGTATCAGTGATCTCCTTCCAATCTATGGTGACTTTTGAGTGCAGAGGTTTGCCCTTGAATTGGTATTTCATCTAGTCCTTGTAATCTTTCCTTCGAGGAATCTTGCCTGACCTTTTCCCTTTGTCCTTCTCGACAGGTGCCACTGAAGGTCCCGCACTCGATTCCATATATTCTGCAAGAAAAGGTGTAGTAAGCACAATGGATCACAAAAACATTCATGTTAGCCAAAATCCTAAAGATGACATCTATTTTGAACAATCTATTAAGCATAACATGACCTTTTATCTCTCGATGTCATTGATCTTTTGATTGAGGGCATTTGGACAGTCTGGGCCCAGAGGGCTGGACTTCCCTAGCAAAAATGTTGCTTTGGAAAGGGAAATAGGATGGAGGGCTCCCGGAGATTCTCTTCAGTCAAATTTTAGTACTTTGAGAGGTTCGTTATGAAGAGGACCTAAATTAAGCATGTGGGTCAAAGTTAGATTTCAGATTTGGGCTCATTTGGATCGGTTTGGAAGAATCCAGAAGTCCCAGGCCGGAGAGCCATTTGGAGATGGTAGTTTGGAATAGCAAATTGAAAATAGAATTTTGAAGACAAAACTCTAGGGTCTGGGGTCCGGTGGGCTGCAGGGTGACTAACAGTTTGTAACTTCCCCTTTGAGTGTTCAGGTCTTTGGTACCAAGAAGGCGTTCATCTTTTGATGTTTGGGATAACAAACGTCGGACGAAAGTCCGGAGGGGGCAGCCTAGCAGTTAGGGCCTGACGGGTTAGAAATTGGCGTGAGGCCTTCGTGGCGGGGTAAGGTTCTGGCGAGATCCACAAGTCTCGCCGATATCCAGGAGCAAGGCCAGACCTAGCATAGGCATCCACCATTTTGTATCATTTTTAGTTCGGTGGCGATTGGGAAGGCAGAGCCCAAAGCTAAGAACGGTGGGCGAGAATTTCATTTGGAATGGTAGGTGAGGGAAGGAGTCCCATACAATGGAGCCTGGCATGGATGAGGGCATTTCATTTGCTCAAATTGTATCCCAGCGGCGAACAGGAAGGCAGAGTCTTACGGGCGAAACGACGTCAGGGAAGGAGTCAGAAAAAGGTTATGCCAAAAGGTAAAGTCATGTCGATAGCCAGGAACAGGACCGGACCCGACACACAGGCCCGTCATTCGAATTTGTTTTTTTAGTCCCACAGCGGATGGAAGGGCGGAGCCCGGAGCTCGAAGGGGCGGGCGAGAATTTCCCCTCGGGATGACAGATAAGGAAGCACGAAGATCCGGCGTCTAGAGCCCGACACGGATGAGGGCATTCTGAGTTTAGCCGAGATTCTAATGGAGAATGGAGGCCCGGGGCCTGGATGGTGGGGCTCAGCTAGAAACTCGGAGGCAAGCATGGTTGAATCCAAAAGAAACTCTAGAGGGCAAACTCTGTGAAGTTGAAGGGCACCCGACCAACTTTGAAATGCCCGTAGCAAGGACAAGGGTGGACCCCGGTGGATGAGAGGTTGGGGAAAGTTCACCATTTCGACATGGCAGCATCCCTGCTAACTTTCGGACAAGGAAGTTTGATGGCTCGGGCCCGAAGGGACAAATTTCTATCAAAAAGAAGGTTCAACTCTTTGGTTTAGATGGCCAAGACAGGTCCTGGGGCCGAAGGAGATGATCTCTCTATAAGAAGAACAACCGCGGCGAGGTGGAGTTCTGGATTGGTGATGAGGGCACCCTCGAAGGTTTTCTTAAGTTTTCAAAACATGGGTTTTACTTGTGGTGCCATATTTTATCATTTGCATGCCTTCTTCATGATTGTTATTCATTTAAATCCTTAGAAATCATGAAAATAATGCTCAGGAGGGTGAACGGAGAACCTACCTCAAACACTCGATGCGTGGAGATGTGGGATCCACCTGCTATCAATGAAGTGATGGTGAGGGTGATGAGCGTGAAGGTGTCAAAGACGGTGGGCTCCTTTAGCAAGTTCTCTGATCGCTCTACAACTCTGTCAAGTGATAATGACGAGCTCGAACGGGTCTTTTATACGCCTAATCACCATTAATGACCCTATTAAATGCAGTTATGGTCAGAGAAAGGTTGGTGAATTTGAAAATTGGAAATGGCAGCGGGAGACCCAGGGTCTGACGGCCGGGGGGGTGCAGGATGGCGGCTGCTTGAAGATTTCGACTTGGTTGGGTCGGTGGCGATGGAGAGAGAGTCAGGGCCCGGAGGGCTGAGTTCTGCCAAAGACCCGCCATTAGAGATGGCAGAACCATCACAGAATTCCAGACTCAGAATTTTGGAAGATCAAGCCTGAAACACTCAACGGTAGTAAGGATTTCCCGTAAACTACTTAGATGGTAAATATGGTGGCAGGACCTGAAAGGGGAGACGCCACCAGAGGTTTTCCATGAGGAACGACGAGACACTCTCAGAACCCTGGGAGCGAAACTTCGGGGTCCGAGGCCTGGAGGGTTAAATAGCTGTCGAGATTTCCATGGATTGTAGATGGAGAACGGGAGTTTTGACCTCGGGGTCAAGGAGGACGCGAACCAAGCACCCTTGGGAACGGAAGGCGCAATGGGGAAACCTGGCAAGGGAAGCCTGAATGCCCAGGCCCGGTAGGGCCTGGGGCCGTTGGTAGGGTCAACTGCCAGAGGGACTTCGCGAGGCACAAGAACATGACAAAATTAAAAGGGGAAGGTATGGTCAACTTATGGTAGGAATTTAAAGAAACATTGACCATTTGGCATACCAAAAAGAGGGGTACGCAAAACGAGGTGGCGACAAAAATGACCTGACAAGGCGAAAGAAGAGAGGGTCCCCATTCTGAACGAGGCTTGTGTACTAATGGCACAACACTCACCAAGCCTACCAAAATGCCATCCAACAATATCTAGCCATGCAACAAGCAAGACAAGCTCAACAAGTGCAACAAGCCTCTCAAGCTGCCCAAGCCTCTCAAGCTATCTAACAAACACAAGCACAAACATGAAAAATGACAACTATTGAAAACAAGGATCAAGATCTATCCATCAAAGAGCACATTGAAGATGTTTCTACCCCATCCAAAGATCAAATCAAAATATGTCAAAAGTCACTTTTCAATCATGATCAAAATCCATCAACAATACTCGACAATGATCCAATTCAAGAAATGGGCAGGTGCATGAATTTGGGTACCAATTTTTTGGCCACTTATGATTTTTTTTACAAAAGCGCTCATGTTATAACACGCACATGTTATTTCATGTTAAAAAAAGAAAAAAGTGAAATTATTTTCCTTGGAATACAAACCCAAAGGCTTGGAGGGCATTCCCAACAAGGCCAGAGACGTGTTTTTGCAAATTCTATAATTTTTCACATAATTGGGTTCGTGATCACCATCAAGATTGCATCTTGTTCAATATTGACAAAATTGAAAATATGGGTAGTGTTAGGTTCTCTCTTAGGTATCCAACAATGTAAGTTTTTTCACTTTTCGACAATGTTAAGCCTTTCATCCATAATTTCTTTTGTTTGTATGTCTATTTTTTGCCAAAAAGTAGTGTTTAGTGTTTTTTTTGTTATAAATTAACTGTTCATCAAAATTTCAAATAAATTACATTTTTAGAAACTAGACTCCATTCTACAAATTTAAAAAAAGAAAATAAAAAAAATCAATTATTTTCAAAAATTTGTAGGGGGAGCACGGCCAAAATTTTGCTTTTCAGAAAGTGCCCACTTAGAAAATTAGTAAAAAATCAAATATTCATTAAAAAATTATCAGAAAAATTGTGCACCAACTAGATGCTATTATCTAACTTCTAACTATAGCGATTTTAAAAATACTACAAAAAAGTTCACCGTGCTCAAGTCGTACAAGAGTTGCTATGTTGTGTTTTTCTGAGAAAAACAACACCAATTTTTGTACATCCCTCTTTTGAACACCTTAGTCTCAACCATTTTCAAAATAAATTAGTAGTTTAGAAAGTAGACTCGGAGCACTTCGATCCTTGTTTTTGTTCCATCTAAAAAATTTAAGTGTAACTATCCTCAATTTCACGTCCAAGGTCAGCATTTCCTGATTTCAGAAAAAAAGTGGCCACATAAGCCCCCTTTTTGGGAACCATCTTGGTGCACTTACCCAAATGTCAACATCATTTGACCCTTTGGTTGAAGACATTGGAAATCCCTCCACAATAATTGTTGAAAACAATGATCAAGATCTCTCCATCGACAAGCACCTTGAAGATGTTTCCACCCCATCCGATGATCAACTCACCATACATCAAGAGCCACTTTTTAGTGATCTCTTTCAAGGAGTGTTAGGATTATTTGATCCTATTGACATAGTGTACGATCTGTTCACCTATGATCGTGTTGAAAATGTCTCTACATCGCCTTATGAGTTAGAGGACATATCTAAAGAATTTATTCCAAGGCATGATCAAAATCCTTCACCAAGGTCTAGCAATGGTCCCTTCCAAGACATGTTGACCCCCTTTGACCTCATGGTTACATATACTAAAGGAACCCTGAACTCAACACTTGAGGATATTGAACCACTTACCATGTCTAATGAAAACATCCAAAAACCCTTTGTAAGCAATCCATCCTTTGAAACTGACCCATGTCAGGAACTTGATCCAAGGCATGTCAAAAGCAATTTTGAAGTCATTCAAGATCAAGAATTCATATCTACAAGATACTACAATGATCTAATGGACACTCTCCTATCTATGCAAGATGATCATATCCATGTAACACATACTCCTTCATCTACCCATGAGATGTTTTTTGCGGATGGACACGTCGATGATCTTCATTCAAAATATGATTCCTTTATTCCTAACATTATTACACAAAAGGAACGGGTTATTGGTTCCTACAGTCAAGCAGAGTTGTCAACATTAGGATCAGATATATCTCAAATTCAAATTGAAGACATCATGAATAAATATATCCAACATTATCCATTCAAGGAAGCAGGTTAGACAGAACAAGATAATCTAGAGTTAGCAGAGCAGCAAGTTGAACTAACGTCACATACGGTGGTCATTTATCAGAGAATGCATTCTAAACAAGAGCTCTCCGAACAGGCGAAATCAAAGCATGAAGGTACTACTTCCACAATACTAGGGGAAACTTCGTCTCAAGCAAACGTCAACATGGGGAGCACGAAGAGTCCTTATGATGAAACTAGTGTCAATAATACAACCAGTCATGTCATGAATCTTCATCCACCTATCATCCCATCCATGAATTGGGACCAATGTCAAAAGAAAGATTTGAATCAAAGCACAAAGAATGTTATCAAATCAAAAGAAGCTGAGAAGCATAATAGACAAATCAAATACATATGGATACCAAAGAATACATAGAAAGATCATCCCTATCAAACTCCATTAGTCAAAGAAACTATGGGGATGAATAAAAAAGGGAAAAGTATCCATCAAAGATGTCCACAAAAGAAAAAGCAAGCTTTTCAAGTGACGTATAAAGTGTATCAAGTAGTTGGTCCTAATTCCACACACACTTTCGTATCCACCCATCATTGCTCATCTTCCCAAGTTTGGAGAGTCAAAGATTCCAAACTGTCAACCAATCCATCTTTTATCCCTAAACACACTTCATCCATGCCTCCATGTATGATATCCAATTCTCAAATTGACCATGTATTGGTAATGACCCTTTATCATAAGGATTCAGAAGGCATTCTATTGTGACGTATGCACAGAGACAAAGCAAACTCTGGTATCGACGAAGTAGGTCAAGAATCTCAAAAGTTATATTCAAGTGCACATCTCTTAGCAAAGCAACTTCTTTAAGCAGGATATCGATGGCACATTATGACAGGGGCATCTACATCAACACCATTGGGTGGGCTAGCATGAATCTTTCAGAAAAAAAAAATAAAATCAGAAAATATGAAAATCCAAAAAAAAATCAGAAAAAGGATTGAAAATAGTAAAGAAAAAATATCATCCTCTAGTGAAAACCGCATGGGCGGTGCTTTGGGAAATACCATGATGAAAACCTGGAAAACAAGTGTCATGTGTAGAATCTAGCATCTACGTGTGCCACTTTAGGTGAAAGCATCTTATCCCATCCATAATAAATCGAGCATTCCATCCATCTTATCCATAATAAATCCATCCATCCATAAACCATTGATCCAATCCATTTGCATATATCTGCATCCATCATCTCAATTATCTTGATCTTGATGAATTTTGGGGTACACTTTACAATTGCTTATGGTAAATGTCTTGAGATGGGTCATTTTCATTGATACTATCCTATCCAACGTTATCTGAGACATGAAACATTATCTAATGAAGCATTCCCCCATTTAAACACCTTATCTTATCGCAAGATAATCCTTGGAATCCTTTGCGTGCTTACCATATCCATCCATCTGTACACCTATCCAGGAATCCACCCATGACATTCCATACATTGCTAGACACTGGGGGTAGATATGTACATCTTGCTTCGAGAATAAATCTTGATCTATGTCCTTTGAATTATGTGGTGATCTAAACATTGACAAATGTGAAATCAGATTGGTCCACACCCTATGAGCAAAAAATCCAAATCACTAGCCCATGGCATATTTTGACGAGAAGACATTCCTTATCAATATTCATCTTTCATCAAACATCAATCCAAATAATCACTATCAGTTGCACCTAGGTTGCACTTCACACATCACATTGAATCATTTGAACAACTTTTGTTCCAAATCAAGCTTCATCAATCCTGATCAATCAAATCCAATCAATCCATAATCTTTGGATATCCTTCCCAATCATTGTGTTGCTTAACACTATCCTTGCATTATTGTGCATCCTTAACAATGTTATCATCATCAATCCTGATCAATCAATCCTTACATTGTTGTGCATCCTCAACAATGTTATTGTCATCAATCCTGATCAATAAAATCCTTGCATTGTTGTGTACCCTCAACAATGTTATCATCATCATCAATCCATCAATTCGATCAGTCAACCTTAGCTTGGTTTTCAGCAAAATCCCAAATAGAGCACTGATATCATCACACATGTCCATATCAAAATCGTCAAAATCATGCAAAAAATCCAAAAACATTAAAAAAATCATAAAATCAAAAAAATCCAAAACATAGAAAAAATCCAAAAACAAGTCAAAAACATGGTATCTGAACTATGTTATCTCTGAGCTTAAACGTAGGCAAGGCTCATCTTTGATTATCCCTCGAGACACAAAAAATCCAAAAACATTCAAAAAACACAAAATCCAAAAACATTCAAAAAACACAAAATCCAAAAAAACATTCAAAAAATAAAAAATCAAAACATTTGTAAAATCTCAAAAACACCAAAAACAGCCTCAAAACATTTCAAAACGTCAAAAACATCCAAATATTTGAAAAAATCCATCTGTCTCATCTTGCCTACACCCGCAATAATCAATCATCCATAATAAACTGATCGTCACCTACATCCTTTGGCAAAACAAATAGAAACAATCACAACAATCAGCAAAAGCAAACTTCAAATGTAAAATCAAAATCGAAGCAATAAACCATTAAACACAAAATCAAACTCTTGATCACTTTCAAACATGTCAATCAACCTTATATCAACAGCCTATCAATCAACTTACCAACCCATCATCATCATATACAATACATGTCCTAGGATATATCGTTATGACAATTGGCATCATTTTGGATATCACTTGGATTCTTATCCTATCAAAACAAATCCCTTTGGCTAGAGATATGAAGAACATTGACTTGTTTGTGTACTTTATCTTTTCTTTTGATTTATCTTATTGCGCTCATTCCAAGGACCTCTCGATGATATCCCAACGAAGGATTTAGAGAGATAGGAATGGGGAAACGATCATTATCTTTTGTCTGTTGTGCTTGTTGGACGTTCTTGTAAAATAACTTGGTGAATAATTGCTTTGTTAGGTATGTCCTAGCAAGGCTTCCATATGTGAAGTGTGAACAAGAATTCTCCTATCTATTTGTCGAGTCAAATTCCATCACACTAGGTACAACGCCATCTTTGTTCTTTATACCTTGATGCATCGTACCTATGTGTGTTATCAAACATAAGGTAAGTAGCCCTTTTAAAATCTCAATCCTTGATAAGAAAATCATCATCTATCATCATCATCTTTAATAAAGTTTTGTCATATCATGGACTTGTTGGATCCTCTTGTCATCATCTCATTTCCGCACTACCAACA
Organism: Sequoia sempervirens; assembly: GCA_007258455.2. Taxonomy (NCBI): domain Eukaryota; kingdom Viridiplantae; phylum Streptophyta; class Pinopsida; order Cupressales; family Cupressaceae; genus Sequoia; species Sequoia sempervirens. The sequence continues at coordinate 95,430 of VDFB02350031.1, forward strand.
TCATCACCAATGCATCCCTCATGCATCCATCCTGCATCCACAAAATGTTAGCATACAACATATCATTCATATCATAGATAATAGGAAACACTGATCATTTCACATGCATTGCATTTGCATCATCATCATAGTATAGATCTATTATTCTAAGCATCTTAAAACCATCTCATTTGCATCATCATCCATAACCATCCAATTTTGAACCTCTTTATCGTGAGATAGACCCTCAAATCGAATCTTTTCGCTCAATCTCTCAAGGGGGCAATGTACCAATGTACTTCTTTCCACTGGGGCATCCGAAAAATCAGAATTTTTTTAAATTTTGATCGTGGCAAGTTTATTCTTTAAACCAACGCAACAAGTACATTGCTTCAAAGAGGGGAAAAATGTAGATATGCAAAATTAGCATCATGCATTAGGTCCATTCATCAACTAATCAAGTTCACCTTCATCCATTCATCAGGTAATCTCATTAGTTTCCATCTCCTAAGGTCATTAATTTAAAATTAAATAAACATTATCATTAACCTTTTAATCAAATAAATCAAACATTCATCTAATGAAATCATAATGCATATTATATCCTTTTCTGAATTAAATAAATCAAATATTTAAGGCATAAAAGTCAAAATAATCCTAATCATCATTAAGCCAACCTAATCCTAGTTAGATCTAACCTAACCACCCATCACATCCTCTAGATATTTCCACTTGCACAAATAAATCAATTTATTGATTTATTAAAATCATCATTTTCACTCAACATGGCATCTTCCCTAAAGTTTGAATTCAAAAACAAGTGGACATGTACATCCAACAAGTCATTTATGAGCTATTACATGGCTCTTACATGTCCCTTGCACAAGTCAAACTCAACATTTATTTCACAATTTGAATTTGAAATTTCCCCCTCTTGGGCACAATTCCCAAATCTTGCACATCCCTCAACCTATGGCAAGTTGACAAGTGGCCTCTTTTCATTGGCCTATGTTTAGTCCCACATTGGTCCCTTTTCAACACTCTTAGAATTTGAGAATCTACAAATAGAGGCAGTGTTCTTCAAACAAATCCTCCACAATTCTATAATTTCATCTCCACAAATTTCATCTACAATCTCATACAAGGTTACTCTCTTCAACTGAGAGCTAATCTTGCCCATCTTATCATCATCATCTAGCTTATCTATCAAGGATTGGGAAAGGGATATTTTCAACAATAGGACCAATCCACTATGAAATAAAGTTTTGATTATGTTGTTATATGCTTTCATTTCATTATCTTTGTTTTATTTAGCTTGCATATTTTATCATAGTCAAGTTTTTTATAGGGATGTTGAATTAGCTTGGTTTTAAAATATTAACCAAAATGAAGATTTAGCATCCACAAACAATATCACAAAAGAACATAATAAAATAGTGACTGAATTTAATGTAAGGTTTCATAAGGCCATAAATAGAGTTCCAACTTATTTAAGGATGAATGAGAATGCATGCTTAGTGGTGTATTGTAATGCATTTGATTCAAAGATGTGTTACTTACTTAGATAAAAAGATCCACATAATCTAAGAGATGCTTATAAATCGGTAGTCCACATAGAAAATAGTAGAAGAGCATTGGGTAAGGTAGGGAGAAGAGATGACCGTAAAACTTTGAATAATCCTAGAACTCAAAATGAAAGAGTTGGTAAAGTTGCAGCTTTTGATGAAAAATTAGACCAAATTGTCAATGCTCTAAATGAGTTAAAATAGAAGGTGGAAAAGAATGAGAAACCTCAGTTCCAAAGAAATGATAGGCCACCTAGGTTGCAAGATTATCCCTTTCACACTAATTGGCACAATGGAAAGCCAATTCACAACAATCAAAAAAATGATCAAGCTCAAGGCACACCTAACCCACTGCAAAAGAATTCTACGAATGTCACTGAAGATTTTCTATGGTGTGTAGTATGTCAATTACCTCATTCATCACAACAATGTGTTGTTGCAAGATTTGTAGAGGAGTCCCAAGATAATGAAGGAGTTTTTGAGTCCCCTCATGATCAAGATGAAATAGTAAATCTGCTCATGACTAAATTAGACTTCTCCTGCAATGATTATTCTTCTGAGTATAAGCCTTGTAGAGGTGATGTGGATGTGCAAAGGGAAGAAGTGAGTGTATACCATAAACAAGTCTTCTCAGATGAAGAGAGAGACAATGATTGCAACATTTACAATCTTGAATCAGATGACATTTGTCTGAGAAGACCATCCATTAAAGAAATCCAAAATATGACAATTGCATTGGCTACTCAAGCAAGGAATACTTATAATTTGAGAAATAGAGTTGTGAATAGTGATCAGGGTAAGTCTGGCAACATGTTCATCAAAGAAAAGAATGTAGATGACAAAGGGACCAAGACATAAACTAGGAAAGAGGAGGCAAAACCCAAAGAAAGTAAAGGAGCTAGAATTTGGGCTAAAAATGTTGATAATGTCAAGATAGATGAAGAATTTATTTCCCCAACTGTAAGGGCTAAAGTTCAAAAGCATAGTGTTGAAAAGGGTGAAAAACAAAATGATAAGATAATGGACAAGGATACAATACCTTCTGAATTACCAAAGTATGCTACTATAGAAATGTTTCAAATGTTGTCTCAGGTTAAGGTTTCAGTCCCATTGTTGGAGATGATGGAAATTGATGAACATAAAAGCAAGGCAGTTGCCCTCATTAATGGTGCATCTATGGCATGTAATGACAAGATGGTGATTTTTCCACCCAAAGTGAGAAAAAGTCAAGTAGAGAGTGACGAAATGGAAGGGGAAACTAGTGAAAACCATCAAATATACTTGGGAACTACAATTATTGCATTCCCAAGTTAGGTTAACCCATTTTTTCTAAGTTTGATTATTGATGGGAAGTTTCTCAAGAATTATATGATTGATTTAGGAGCCTCTTCTAATGTTATTCCAATGGAAATTATAAAGGAAATGGGTTTGAAAGTTGATAACACTTTTGGAAAGTGTTATGCTGTGGACTCAAGAGAAGTACCCATCATAGGAGTAATTAATAGGGTCCCATACAAGCTTGCATCATTCCCTGAGAATGAATTATACATGATTGTCATAGTAGTGGATATCCCACCAAACTATGGAATGTTGTTCTCAAGATAATGGAGTGTGGCCATGGGTTGGAGCATACAATGTGATTTCTCATATGCTACCTTTTCCATTGATGAAAAGGATGTCAATATTGTTAGAGAATAAAGAGCTCACCATATGATTGAGTATGCAAAGGAACCAGAGAAAATTCATTTTGTGGATATTGGTTTGGATACTTTTAGAGTTGAAGAATTACAATAGGAAGTAGAAGTTTGGCTTGCACCACTTGATATAGAATTCATAGATGTGTCACAAGATGATTCTCTCTGGACCATTTATTTTGATGGATCTTGTTGCAATGAGGGCTCAAGTGTAGTAGTTATCCTGATCTCCACACAAGGTAAGACATTCAAATACTCTTTCTTATTGAAATTCACCTACACAAACAACATGGAAGATTATGAATCTTTGCTACTTGGTTTAAGGTTAGCTTCAAAGCTTGGCATCAAAATGCTAAAAGTATTAGGTGATTCTAAATTAGTGACATCCCAAGTTAGGTCTAGGTTTATTTCCAAAAATAAGAAACTTAAGCAGTATAGGAATGCAGTTTGGGATACCATTGAAGCTTTTGATGCATTTAACATTGATTTCCTAGAGAGGGGGAGGATTTATATGGTAGATTTGTTAGCAAAAATTGTTGTTAGACCAAATGATATCACTTTTACTAATATTTCAAAAGTAGAGGTGCAAACTCAGCCTATAGTACCCAATAATATTTGCAATTGGAAAGTATTTGATGATGATAAAGATATTTTGAAATTATTGCAATGTATTGATCAGTATGAAAGTCAAGAAATAGAATTTGGGACATTGGTGGTGGAGGTTGATGGTAAATAGAAATTGTTTGGCAATGAAGTTATCCAATTGAAAATAAACAAGATTTCCAAAGGATTAGTTGCATTGGATAGGGTTTTTGATGGCCCTGGTAAGACAAATGTTAAGAAAAAATCTTCTCACAAGGAAGATTTGGAAGAGATTAATATTCAATTTGAGAATGCTCCTAAGAAGGTATATTTAGGGAAGAAAATGAAACAACATATCAAAACCATGTTGATTGCTCTACTAAGAAAATATAGACATGTGTTTGCTTGGTCATATGATAACCTAAAAGATTATAGGAAAGATCTTTTTTAGCATGAGATACCTTTGAAACTAGATGCCAAACCTTTTAGGCAGAACCAAAGACAAATAAATCCAACATTGCAGTCTAAAATGCAAGAAGAACTCATGAAATTGATAGATTATGGTATTATCAAACCTACAGGACATTCTTCATGCGTTTCTAATTTGGTTCTAGATATGAAGAAGAATGGTGACCTAAGACTCTATGTGGATTTTAGGAATTTGAAAGTATCATCCTTGAACTTAGATAACTACCCACTACCTAATATGAAGGCTATGTTGTAGAAGGTGACATGATGTGAGTTGTTATCAATGATGGATGGCTTCTCAGACTACAACCAAGTTATGGTAAGAGAATCTGAACAATATAAGACTGCATTCACTACACCATGGGGAACATATGTGTATGTAAGAATGCAATTTGGTTTAATCAATGTTGGTGCTACATTTCAAAGAGCTATGGATGTAGCATTTTCTGATTTTATTGATTTATTCCTAGCCATATACCAAGATGACCTGACTACACATAGCAAAAAGGAAGAGGATCATTGTATGCATTTGGAGAAGATATTTATTACAACATTGGAATATGGAATTTCCTCGAATCATAAGAAATACATTTTTTTGGGTTAAGGAAGGTAAGCTTTTAGGGCACATTTTCTCTAAAGATGGAGTCAGGATTGATCCTAAGCATGTGGAAGCAATAGATAGAATTCCACACCCTAAAAATGTAAAGGGAATTTAGTCCTTCTTTGGGAAAATCAATATTTTGAGAAGAATTATCACCAACTTTACTGAGATTGTCAGACCTATCTCTGAAATGTTGAAAAAGGGTGAAAAGATAGCATGGAAAAAAGAGCGCACGAAATCCTTTCAAGCTATAAAGCATACCATCAAGGAGGCTTATGTGCTCTAGTCTCCTGATTACTCAAAGCCATTTCAATTATTTACTTTTGCTTCATTTTATAGTGTGAATGGACTACTACTACAAAAAAATAATGGAGGCTTTGAGCAACCCATTTCTTTCTTTAACAAGTCTTTGTAGGTTGTTGAGCTTAAGTATGATGCGACAGAAAAGCAAGCCTACACATTAGTTAAGGCTATAAAAAAATTTAGAACATATATAATGGGAGCACCTATGGTGGAATACGTTCTAAGTGTTGCAGTCAAGGATATTTTTACCCAACAAGAAACCACAAGCTGAAGATGTAGATGGATCAATAGGATCCACAAGTTTAATATTGATGTTTATATTACAAAATTTGTAAGAGGTCAAGGTTTGGCTAAGTTGATGGTTGAAACCAACTTAGAAGAAAACCAAATAAATCAAGTAGAAGATGTAAATGTCACACCTATGTGTGACATGCAGACCTATGGGTGATGTAGGAGAATTGTGGAATACTTGAAAAATATGCAATGTCTTGAAGGAATGCCTAATAGTTAGAAAAGAACCTTAAAGTTGTAGACTATTAAATATATCATTATTGGAAATGAACTCTAGTGGAGAAGCCCAAAGGGTGTATTGCTTAGGTGTGTGGATGGAGATCAGGAAGAATAAATTCTAAATGAAATGCACAATGGAGCAAGTGGAGGTCATTACATGGAAAAAGTCACTACTCATAAAATCCTAAGAGCGAGATTTTGGTGGCCAACTATGTTTAAGGATGCTCACAAATTTGTCAAGAAATATGATGCATGCAAAAGATTCACTAGCAAGTTGAAGTTCTCAGGTAATTTTCCACTTAGACCAATTTCAGTTCAGGATCCTTTTCAACAATGGGATATTGACTTTATTAGTGAAATTTCAGAGAAGTATAGTGGGGGTAGCTCTTGGATACTTGTTGCAACAAACTATTTTACAAAGTGGGTGGAAGCCATCCCCACAAGGAAGGAAACAAGTAAAGTAGTGATTGAATTTTTGATGAACAACATATTGATCAGAATTGGAGTCCCATAAAAGAATTTTTCTGACATTTCCATGTGCTTCAGGTAAGAGGAATTCAATGATTTTTGTAGTAAGCATGGAATATATATCTCTTACTCATCCCCTTATTATCCTCAAGGAAATGGACAAGTGGAATCTAGCAATAAGAGTTTGATGAAGATCATCAAATGAGTGATTGAGCAGAATTTAAAAGCATGGGATTCAAAGTTGCAACATACACTATGGGCTGATAGGACTATTGTCAAGAAAGTTATTGGACAATCTCCATTCAAATTTTTGTATGGCATAGAAATGAGGATACCCCACAATAACTTGTTGAAAATGTACAAGTTTGTTCAAGAATATGAGACAAATGTCTATGATGAGATGCAATACAAAATGGAGGAGTTAGCTAAGCTTGATGAAACTTGGGGGAATGCCATCCCTAGTCCCAACGATGCACCTATGCTTTGTCAATAAAGCTTATCACTTCATCGGGGGGACATTCATCTCAATTTTGCCAATGCGCCTAAGTCACACCGATGTCCTTGCTATTGCAATTAAGTGGTTCCCATGTCATCGTCCACTATTTCTTTGTTCCATGTGTCCTTTTTCATTCACTTTTTGATTATACATCATCTTAACAACACTAAGTCCCATTGCCATGTCCACCTTATTGTGTGCCATAGTCATAATCACATTCCTTTTGGCCTATTGTTGGGACTAGCTTTGTAGTCCTAGTGATACCACTTTGTCACACCGATGAAGACATTTGATGATGTCATTTTTCCATGTCGATACCATGTCACCACCTTGTAATCCTTTCATGCCGTGTGTCATCTTCATCATGATTGGGTCCCATTCGAGCACTACCTTTACATTGCCATTGCTACGCCCTTAATATTATTGTACATCAGGTTATGAATAGTCGGCTTGTGGCTATCTTAACTCTATATTAAGTCATATTATCATTAGTATATTGTTATTCACTTGTTTAGGTCGGCCTAAGTCTTATATAGGTGTGTCTAAGTCGGCCTAGGTGATATCCTTGGCATAAATAGGTATATATAGGAGGTTGTGAGTCTTATTTCATCATCAAGTTGTGAAGTGTGTTCTCATTGGAGATATTTGGAGGTTTTCCCCCTCGAAGTGGCTTGTTATTCTAAGTTATTATCAAGTATTTTCAGCATATTTCATATCATATTCTTCTATTGTGCAAGTTATTTCATAACAAGTGGTATCAGAGCATGATCTTGGCACCATAGAGGCAAGGTTTTTCTCAATTTTAGAGGCGATTTTGGGAAGAGTATATCTTTCAGAATTTGGAGAATTTTTTTCTAAGTTTTAAAGGGTTTTTGAAGAACATATTGAAGAAGCTACATTCCAGATTTCAAAAGAATGGGAGTAGAATTAAGCGAATTATTGCAGAATTAGGGTTTCTACACTATTTTTTTAGAATCTACATATCTCGCACATCTTGTTGAATTGGAGTCTAATTTTTATTGGGTTTTTGAAGAAATAATAAAGGATATTACAATAAAAAATTTGAGAGAATTTAAGTTTCATTTTTGTGATTTATTTCAACATTAGTGGTTTCCATCATGTCGGGGCCTAGAACAAGGGGTAAAAAGAATGTCACTCCGGGGAAGACTCCTAATAAGGATGGTGAAACAATCGAGGATATTACTCAAAATGAGAAAATAAATAAGTTCAAGGAATACATTTCCTCAATTAAGATGGATATGTGTGACCTAAGAGGAGATATATCGGACATATGAAACATGTTAAGCACCTACATGGCTGAATCAAGAAAGGAGTTCTCAAGCGGCCAAGGTGAAAATTCTAGGTTAGCTATTACTGACACAAGCTTTAGTACTCCTATGGGATCTAGGAATTTATTTCCAAAGGTGGATATGCACAAGTTTGATGGTAAGGATCCTCTAACATGGATAAACCAAATGGAGAATTTTTTTGAAGTACACCAAATCCCAAATGGACAAAAGGTCATGATGGATTCCTTATATCTAGAACCAGATCAATTCATTTGGTATTGTTGGCTTTGCACTCATCGAAGTAAAAAGGGGCTCATCATCTCATGGTTAATTTTTATAAAGGAACTCCAAGCACAATATAGCAATAGCGTCATAGACAACTTCTTCAGCCAGCTAACTAAACTTCAACAAACAGGATAAGTTAAGGATTATATTCAACAATTCCAAAATCTATCCTTAAGGGTGGATACAATTATAGAGGAAAACTTGAATGACTTATTCTTGGGTGGTCTCAAGGATCACATTCAACATGAGGTACTTATGTTTAGCCCTAGCTCCATAAATGAGTCTTTTATCTTAGCACGCAGGGTAGAGGAGAAGTATTTGATTCCTAAGAAGCAAGGGGCTAATGTGACAAGAGAGAAAGGATATTCAACACAACCTACTAGGTTGACTCCACAACAAATTGAGGAGAAAAGAGCAAAAGGCTTGTGTTTTGATTGTGATAGAAAATACAGTTGAGGACATAAATGTAGTGAAAAGAAATTTTTTAATAGTGAAGGTCCCAATGAGGAAGAAGGGGAGGAACCCATACTAGAAGATGAAAGGGAGTCAAATGAGGAATCACATGATTCTCAACTAATCATTTCTTGTCATGCACTCTCAAGTTTCAGCGCTCCACAAACTCTCAAGGTGGCGGGGTTCCTAAAGAAGCAGAAGGTAACAGTGTTGATCGACTTAGGTAGTACTCATAATTTCATCAACAAAAAGTTAGCTACTCATCTAAATTGTTTCATATATCCAGCTCCAGAGTTTCAAGTTTTGATTACAGATGGTGGTATAGTTAGTTGTTTAGGGAAGTGTCATAGCATTAAATTATCCATGGGAGATTATCAACTTGATACCCCAATGTATGTGATATCCATGGGTGCAACATATATTGTTTTGGGAGTACAATGGCTTACTACGTTAGGAACAATTGAGATGAACTTCCAAGAACTATTCATGAGATTTCAATCAGAAGGAAGGCTAGTAGGGCTAAGGGGGTTGAAGGAAAAATCTCCACAAATGGTAAGCTCTCATCAAATGCAAAAGTTGCTTAAGAAAGGAGTGGATGGATTTGTGGCCCAACTATGTTCATTAGAAGTCTCTCAATCTAGTACTCCTACTCATCCAGATTTGCAAGCTATAATTGATCATCACTCAATTGTTCTTGGAGAAATGCCTAAAGAACTTACTCCTAAGAGGGATCATGATCATGCCATATAGTTAGTCCTAGGGAGCCAACCACCGAACATCAGGCCTTACAGGTATCCACACATACAAAAGAGTGAGATAGAAAAGATTGTTGAAGAGATGCTAGAGGCAAGAATCATCAGGCATAGCCAAAGTGCTTACTCCTCACCTATGGTGATGGTCCGTAAGAAGGATGATACTTGGTGCATGTGTCCAGATTATAGAGTGCTCAACATGTACACCATTAAAGATAAGTTTCCAATTCCAGTCATTGATGATTTGCTAGATGAATTAAATGGAGCTATGTTTTTTACCAAGTTAGATCTTAGATCTGGTTATCATCAATTTCGGATTAAGGAGGAAGATATTTGTAAGACAAAATTTCAGACTCATGAGGGTCATTATGAATTTTTGGTGATGCCATTTGGTCTTACCAATGCACCATCTACATTCCAAAGTTTGATGAATTCCATTTTTAAGTTCTTGAGAAAATTTGTGTTAGTATTCTTTGATGATATATTAATTTATAGCAAGACTTGGGAAGAACATTTGCAACATGTGGACCAAGCATTACAAATACTTGAAGATCATAAACTCTATGCTAAGCCATCCAAGTGTGCTTTTGGTCTTACAGAGGTGGAGTATTTGGGACACATAGTTTCACATGAAGGAGTAAAGGTGGACCCTAACAAAATTAAGGCTATCATGGAATGGCCTATTCCAAAAACCATTAAGAAACTGAGAGGATTCTTGGGATTGACAGGGTACTATAGAAGATTTGTGAAGAATTATGGTATATAGCAGCACCTCTCACCACTCTATTGAAGAAGGATTCTTTTCATTGGAACGAGTCCCAATACAACATTTGAGAGATTGAAGGAGGCTATGTGTACAACTCCAGTGCTTGCCACTCCTGACTTCACCAAGGAATTCATTGTGGAATGTGATGCTTCTGGAAATGGGATAGGAGCAGTGCTCATGCAAGAAGGTCGACCAATTTCTTTTTAGAGTCATCAATTAAAAGGTAAGAATCAACTAAAACCTATTTATGAGAAGGAAATGATAGCAATACTCCATGCAGTGAAACAATGGCGGCCTTATCTATTGGGTAGACATTTCAAGGTTAAGAAAGATCATGATAGCCTAAAATATTTTTTGGAACAATGACTATCTTCTAAAGAGCAACAAAAATGGGTCACTAAGATGTTAGGATATGACTTTGAGATTGTATATAAGAAAGGGAAAGAAAATATTGTCGCAGATGCACTGTCAAGGAAGGATGAGAAAGATGAAGCCTTATGTGTGCCCTTTCAATACACAAGAAATTGGGTGGAGGAAGCCAAAGCAGAGTGGCAAAATGATGTTGCGACAAGTAATCTCATCGAACAATTAAAAAGTGATCCTAGTAGTTCAGATAAGTTTTGTTGGAAGGGAGATACTCTTTGGTATAGAGAGCGTTTGTATCTCTGTGAGAATTCCAACCTTAAAATCAAGATTCTCACAGAGTTGCATGAGTCTCCAGTGGGTGGTAATTCAGGATTTTTGAAGACATATCATCGAGTCAAGCAAGATTTCTTTTGGGAGGGGCTAAAGGGTGATGTTCAAAAATTTGTGGCTGAATGTTTGGTGTGTCAAAGGAATAAAGGGGAGATAATTAAGACACCAGGTCTCTTGCAACCCTTATCTATTCCTAGCCAGCGTTGGGAAGAGGTATCCAGGGACTTCATCATAGGGCTTCCCAAATCTAAAGGTCATAATGTCATCATGGTGGTAGTTGATTGGCTCACTAAATATGCACATTTCATTGCATTAGCACATCCTTTTATAGCTAGTGCAGTGGCTAAAGATTTTTTGGAGAATATCCAAAAGCTACATGGTACACCTAAAGTTATTGTTAGTGATCATGATCCTATCTTCACTAGTCACTTTTGGAAAGATTTATTCTCATATTTGGGTACTCAATTGGCTCTTAGCTCTTCATACCACCCTCAATTAGATGGGCAAACAGAGGTTGTTAATAAGTGTTTGGAAGGATATCTACGTTGTTTCACTTTAGAGAAATAGTCTTAGTGGGTAGATTGGCTACCACTTGCGGAATGGTGGTATAACACTTCTTTTCATAGCTCATCAAAAATGTCTCCATTTTCGGCACTTTATGGATATCATCCTCCTTCCATCACATCATCAATTAAGGTGTCCCCAAGAGTTCAGGGAGTAGAAGACCACTTGCTTCATCAACAACAAGTACTTTCAAGAATCAAGGAGAATTTATCCATGGCACAAAATTGAATGAAACAATAGGCAGACCAACATCATAGTGAAATAAGTTTTGAAGTCGGGGATTGGGTCTTCTTGTGATTGCAGCCTTATAAGAAAATCTCACTAAAGCAGCAAAGAAAGAATAATAAGTTGTCTCCAAAGTATTATGGTCCATACCAAATCATGCAGAAGATCGGTAGTGTTGCCTACAAGCTTGAGTTGCCACCAACAACAAAGATACATCCGTTTTTCATGTTTCCTGTTTGAAGAAGGTAATTGGGCATAATATTCCCACTCAAACAACACTTCCGAGTGGATGAAGAAGGAAGAATCATTTTAGGAACTAGAGTGCATTCGTCAAACATGCACAAAGAAGCTAGGAATAGAACTATCACTGAGTATCTCATCCAATGGAATAAGTTACCAGTTGAAGATGCCACATGGGAAGACGAGGAGTTCATTCAAAAGTTTCCAAACTTGATTAGCATTGAGGACAATGCTTCTTTGAAGAAGGGGGGCATGCTACGCCCTTAATATTATTGTACATTGGGTTATGAATAGTCAGCTTGTGGCTATCTTAACTCTCTATTAAGTCATATTATCATTAGTATATTGTTATTTAGTTGTTTAGGGGCCTAAGTCTTATATAGGTGTGTCTAAGTCAGCCTAGGTGATATCCTTGGCATAAATAGGTATATATAGGAGGTTGTGAGTCTTATTTCATCATCAAGTTGTGAAGTGTGTTCTCATTAGAGATATTTGGAGGTTTTCCCCCTTGAAGTGGCTTGTTATTCTCTGTTATTATCAAGTATTTGTAGCATATTTCATATCATATTCTTCTATTGTGCAAGTTATTTCATAACAGCCATATCAGGGAGACATCTCCAAGACTCTCGCCGATCATGCATGGTCACACCAACAAAGTGACCATCAAGCCATCAGAGGAACACCAACATGACTCTTGTCGATCTACTAATGTCATGTGGACCACAAGGAGATGTGTTACCTTGAACACTAGGTGGAGGGGTTGGTCAAGCTCATGACATAAAGGACTTAATTCATAACTTAAGCAATCAGTAACTGTTGATACTAGGTCACCATCAAAATAGAACATTTTGAGGATGCCAAGTCTATAAATGCATTAGGGTTTACCTATAGACCCTAGAATCACCTGAGAGCATACTTAAATCAATTTAGGGCACATCTTTTACTTTCTTGACCTGAAGAGCACATCATTGGATTATTCTTGAAAAATGGGCCACATCAAATATGTAGCTTGTTTCCTCCTCTTTTTGTACAAAATAATCTCTGTAACTTCATGAAAAAATTGTAGCACATGCATTCACAAGAAACTTGTACCCATGCTCCCATATTCACAACAAACCAAATTCCAACACACTATTTAAGATCAGATCCATCCTTTCCATCTGATCCCCTTTAGACACCAATGGCAACATATTTCCAACAACAGCCTAGTTAGAGATACCTTCTAGCATGGAAAGAAAAATGCCAATGTAGGCCATCCTCACCTCTACAAAATTGATGGTTTGAATTCCAAGATTAATTGCATAGGCCAACAACATTTTTCCACTATGGTCTTTGTGAGAGCGTAAGACCAAGATCGTGGAGCAGAGATCAAACATGAGATTGCAATGAATTGAAAATGAATATTTAGCTTTACAACCAATAAGGTATTTATAGGTGAAGCTTGAGACAAAGTATACAACAAGAGTCCACAAGAATAGGAAAGGTGGCAAATGAGAATCCATGAGACTAGCTCATTAGTTCAACCTCCCTTCTATGTAGTAGTGATGTGTCAAAAATGAGTTGACACATCGACTAATGACTCACCTAAGGAGACTTAGTCTTTCCACATGTGAGGAAAGCTACTAACAATGATTATGTTAGAATAACTCATGTTGAGTTATACACCAACACTCCCCCTTAAGCATAGCTTAGGTAGGTTTATGAAACATGATTCCCAACTGTGTACCATTTTAGGTACTCATTTACAAAATATCTCTCAAAAACTAGAGAAAGAAAGAAAACCCTGTGGGAAAAAACTTTCCTCCAAAAGAGAGAAACAAAATGCAAGTCTCTCATTAAGTGAGTGAAGAAGAAGAAAAATCAATGTGATTGATCTTATATTGCAATAGGATATAGATCAGAGTAAAAGAAACCACTACACGAGTACCTCCAGGATACTCTCAAATGCTTGAAATTGCAGTTGGTAAATATTATGCTTTGCTCAACTAGATTGAGTTGATAAAAAGCTACCTGATAACTAGATATAGAATCTAATCTTCTGAATACACTTAGACTATCTTTGTAATTTCTCTTATTAAATCCCATAATAATTAGGAGACATGCATGCATCTACAGATTTACTTCTGCCTCCATAACCTTCATAGACAATCTAAAACCAAGGTGAGAGGAAGACAAAGGATGCCCAAAATCAGGGGGAACAGGACCAGAGAAGGTGTTGCTTGCGAGGTTCAACAAAGTAGACTCCATTTCACTTGCATGGATATTTGTGGGACTCATTCTAGTCAAAGAGTGTGCCATGTCTCTGAAAATAAGCACTTGACCTACAGTTTAGGCATCCGTCTTAGAGGTGCATAGGCAGCGCTCATATTTGATTTGATTTGAGAATGCACTGGAATGTAGGAGCTGAGAAGAGCATGTAACTATTAAGAAGTCAATATCCTCACTGCCGCACCTCCTCCCAAGTTTCTTATCGCATGACAGCCATTGCAGATTTAAACTCTTCCCAACATGGAATTCGACCAGCTCATACCTCCATTTGGAAAAGATCCACATAAATCATGGAAGCCCCCTCACTAATTGATGAAGAGCACTTTCTTATACATGGGCTGGATGGTTGAGGAAACCTTTGTGTGAGGTTTTTGTGGCAAAGAAGAGGCCACAATGCCTCTTTGTGGACTGCATGTGGGCTGAGTCTAACGTGATATGTGGAGTGGGTGATGGCACCCAACGTGGCACAAAATCCACTTCTTCCTGTGATTCGTGTGGTGCAACTTCTTTATGCAGTCTCCTTCTTGACTACAAACACTTTTCTCTATCTCTCATCTTGGCCATGGATGTTTGGAAGTTGTGGCCTATGCGTAGAGAGGATTGACTACAGAGAAAAGACACCTCTGTGAGGTCGTAGGCTGCAGCTTGTAAAAAATATTACACACTCATATGATGTGTGCTAGAGAGCAATTTGGAGAGATGCGTCACTTAGAGATGACTCCACTCAATGTGGATGTTAATGTGCAAGTGGCACTATTCAGACCCAATCAATATATATGTATCATTTTTATGCATAAAGCACAATGAAAATGATAGCTCCAAAGAAATTTGCAGATGTGCCTGATCATTGCTTCTTTTGAGGTGTCAAACTTCAATAAGGTTCCTCGTATTGCAGTGATAAAAGGTCGAATGGAGCCTTGCATGCAAATGAGGCTGCAGAGATTCGCGATAATGGAGTGCTTTGATCAACAAGCAAATGATGATTTGATGCTATTCCATTTGCTTTGATACCATGTGAGAGTGTAAGACCAAGATCGTGGAGCAGAGATCAAACACGAGATTGCAATGAATTGAAAATGAATATTTAGCTTTACAACCAATAAGGTATTTATAGGTGAAGCTTGAGACAAAGTCTACAACAAGAGTCCACAAGAATAGGAAAGGTGGTAGATGAGAATCCATGAGACTAGTTCAATTGTTCAACCTCCCTTCTATGTAGCAGCGATGTGTCAAAAATGAGTTGACACATCGACTAGTGACTCACCTAAGGACACTTAGTTTTTCCACATGTGAGGAAAGCTACTAACTATGATTATGTTAGAATAAATCATGTTGAGTTATACACCAATAGTCTTTGATGACCCCATCCCCACCCACCCAACCTGGGTTGCCTTTAGTTGAGCCATCAAAATTAAGCTTCAACCAATCGGGTTCCGAGAGGGGGAGGGACCAAGACTAATGTAATGTCAAATGTATAAAAATATGAGTGAATATAAATGAACAAAAAATAGAAAATGAAAGAACATAAGAATACATCACTTATTAATATGTAAGAATAGTAAATACTTCAACAAAATGAATCTAAAACAAAATAGAAATTAATATTGATATGCACATTTCTCAATACAAAAACTTTTGAAAAACTCAACGAAAATTAACAAGCTACAAGAAGTTCAAAAGGAAGAACTTAAAATAATTTTTTTCCATATCTCAAAATTATTTTCTTATAAAATAATGCTTAAAATTTCACACTTTTTATAAACCTAGTTGAGGTCAAATCAAAATGAATTCAAACAAGTGACACAGTGCATTGTGTTCCTGCCTCCTAGGAAAGAGCTCTTTGTAGTTTTGTATTGAGTGCAACAAAGAAGAGTGAAGTGGAATGCAAGAGTATTTGATTTGAGACGCTGAATATAAAGGGTAGTGAATGTTGAATAAATTTAATAAAAAATGGTAGTAAACATTGAAATGAATTTAATTTCTTAGTAAGTTTAATTGAAATTATTAGTTGTAGAAGGACTGGTTAGTTAGGGAAGCTTAAATAATTAGGGTACAGTTCAGATTTAGTGTTTAATTAAATAAAGAAAATATGAAATGAAACATTGTTAGAAAGTGAATAGTATATGTAATTGTTTGTAAATGTATTTAATTTTTTAGTAAGCCTAATTCAATAATTGAAATTATTACTTGTAAAAGAACTAATTATGTATGTAAGGTAAAATATAAATAATCGATTGACAATTAATATAATTGACTTTGTAGTAATAGTAGATTAGTTTGTTAAGGTAATGGCAATTACTATTTGTAGTTATTGAGCATTGTGTTTTGTAAAAAAATTTAGTGCATGGCCAAATGCTAAATGCAATTGTAAAGTAGTAAATTTTGGAAGTAGCAGAACAAGAATAATTCTTTAAATTAAAAAAAATGAACTTATTGTTTGAAGAAATAGTAAGTACATGAAAATAATTTAGAAAATAAGTGCCAATTGCTTCAGGAGAACATGTTAATTAATATCAGTTTTCTTTTCTTAAATATAACTTAAATAATTTGTAGTAGAAATTTGTGTAATTAGGAAATGAACATTGTGTTTTGCAAAATAATTTATTGACGATGGTGAAATATTAAATGCATTTTGAAAATAGAGAATTGTTTTAGTAGTCATAGAATGTCAATTAGTTATATGGAATGAAATAAACCAATTGTTTGAAAGTATACTAAGTTCTACTAAATAATTTACAAAAAAAGCTTTTGTTAGTTTGCAAAGATTTTTTAAATGATAAAAATTAATTTATTAGTGATTGTATAGTAAAACAAGCTATAACTCGGTTATTTTTGTAAATAAGTAAAATTTTTAATTTGCATGAATAAGTGATATGAATTATTTTTTATAATTACTTATTGAATTGCTTATGTCAAGTAAATTGTCAATGAAATAAATAATTAAGTGGTAATTACAAACTATTTTGTGATTTGACTAATATTAATAAATAAAATGATTTCAAAATGCTTAAACATCAATTTTCTTTGCAAATAGTTTATTTTTTGTAAATTAAAATTTGGTTATATTGATTAATGGAAAGAGTTATTAGATTTGCAGGGAAAGGGTTATTGTGTTTGAAGATCTGTAATTGAAATTGTTAGAGTTTTGTATTGAATGCAAAAATAGAGAAGCAATATTGAAGTTCATATTTTTTGTGTACTTGTTAGAAAATATAAAGAAATTTATGTATAAAATTATTTGGTAAATATATTTATTTGTTTACATTATAGTGTTGTGAGTCGAATTGTAAGACATAAAAGACCAAAATAGTAGTAATAGTTTTAAAGTTGAAACACATTATATTTAAGATATGCAAAATATATAATAGCAATACAATGAAATTTGACAAGCATTGCAGGAAATGAGTATATTAAAATTATTTTTAAAAAATTATTTGATTTGATATTGAAGACATATAAAATATAAGTAATTGTAATAAGTTAAGTGTCAAAAGTATTTAATAATTTTTAAAACAATACTATTATTTTCAATTAATAGTAATATTTTGGATTATTTTAAGCATGTCTAAATTTTTTATATCTTTGAAATAAATTCATTTTGTTTTATAAAGTAATTATAAATAATTCTATTATTAATAAGAAATAAAGTTCATATGAATACAAATTTTGTAGGTACCCTAGGGGTTTTAAATATTAATTAAACGTAGCATGCGAGAGGTGTAACATCCCTTCGTTTTGGCTCTTTTGTTCAGCAGTGTTCTTCCTCGTTATGCTTGGTTTTGTTTATGTTGACTTTGGAACATGGTTACTTTTGTTTGCAAATTGTTAAATGATGTGAACGTTATATTTTGATGTGATGTTATTTCATTCTAATGTTATCCTTATAGCATGTTTTGGATTAACTTAGAAGATATTTGATTTAACAATGTTTTATGCTATTGATCATATTATTGATGTTAGAATCATCAGTTAATAATTGTGTATTGGTGAAGGGGATAGGATTGTATCACTCGCTTGCGAGTGCCCTATGATTCTAAGATTTCCTCTTCATGGTGTGTTTGATCATATTATATATATATGCATGTTCGATGTACTCTTTGTTCATAGGTTGACAGGTACATGACATCGACTCCACCTGGTTCATAGGTTTGAGCATGTCTAGTGACCAACGGTAATCGATTGGGAGATAGTAGCTAGGTTTTCCGTGCCAATTCATCACCCTAGTCATAGTGTGTCGTCGGGTTGTTGTCGGGTTAGTTGTTTTAATTTGGTTCATTTCACCTTGAGTATTTATTAATTTCAAATTATAGAGGTTATTAAATGTCAGGTGAAGTTAAAATGATGTTTAAACGTATTTAGTTGCAATGTTGAAACATGATTTATTTTATTGATTGATTTGATTTAATTAATAAAATTAGATTGAGTTTGTTGATTAATTAGATTAAAGGTGATATATTAAATGAGATAGTGGTTTTGGTATTATTGTATATTATAATTTAATATAAATAAAAGTAAAAATTATGTTTGGATAGTTAGAGTTAAATTAAAAAATTTAAAAAAAAAAGAAGGAAAATATGTTTTTAATTTCACTTTTGAAAATTATTGATAAAGTAAATTCTTGGCAAAATTTGTGTTCTTTTGTTTTAATGAATTTTGAAAAATGCATGAGATTTGAATTAGAATTAGAAATTTGTTTTAAAATAAAAAAATTTGGAAATATCTCCAAATTGTTCAATAAATTTAGTTGGTGGGGATATTTTAGGGTTTTGACCATTTTGGGGAAAAACTCTATTTTAGAAAATGGAATTTCTTATAGTTTTCAATTTTGGCAATTTGGGGAAGGAGAGTTCAAGTTTTGGGATTTTGGAAAAAAAGCTTGGATGCAATTTGGATTTTGAAAAAGCTTTGGAGGAGTTGGAATTTGCAACTCATCTTCTTCTCAAACTCTTCATTCAAGCTTCAGATCTCTGGTTTTCTTCATTTATTTGTGTATGAAATTTTTATTTTCAATTTAAAACTGGTTTGCAAATTCTTTGTTTGAAATCTTGATTAAATCTTTAGAATAAATCAGATTGTTGTTAAGAAATAAAAACTTGTAAATTTCTTGTTGGATTTAGAAAGGAAAACCAAAACATCAAACACAATGAAAATAGGAAGAAAACCCTAAAGAAAATCTCCATTTCAACTGAATTTTTTAAACCTTTTGTTGTTTGGACAAATTTATTCCTGTTATTGAAAATTTGTTGTTCATTTGCACAAGTTGGACTAGAAATGAAAATTTGAGTATATATTTACAAGAATATATTGTGCTTTTAACTTTAATTTCCAAAATGAATAAATATGAAATTGTTGTTTTGTAAAAATTTTGCATCAGGAAATTTCCTCTGCAAATTCGCAGGGGAGGGTTTTCTTTTAAATCATGCTTCATTCATTCTCGATGTTATGAAAAATGAGTAAATGTCCTAAAGTATTCCAGATAGGGTTTCATTTATTTGTATGGGTTGTCATTATGATAGTCAACCTTTGGATTGTCTTGGGTTTTGTGCCTCCTTTGGATTAGGAGTTGGTTTTGAGTTTTGTGTCTCCTTTGGATTAGGAGTGGAGTATGTTCTTTTTGGATCTAGTGTTTGGAGAGGGTTTTGTACCTTTGTTTCCTCCAGTTCTTGGAGGGGGTTTGACCTTTGTTCCTCCAGTGTTTGGAGAGGGTTTTGACCTTTGTATCCTCTAGTGTTTGGAGAGGGTTTTGTACCTTTGTTTCCTCCAATGTTTGGAGTGAGTTTCCTTTATTTGTTGCCTCCTTAGTTTGGAGAGGTCATCTTATCTGGTTACTCATTGTGGTTTATATTGTGTTTGTTGTCAATAGAAGAGTGGCTCTTTGTGGGGGTCAGGCACACAAAAGGGCGCTAGGGTAACTCACATAGGGTTTAAGTAAGTGATAACTTAAAAAGAACTAATGAAAAACTCTCAAACTAATTAAGATAATTAATTCCTCTCTCATAACTCATTCGATTTTAAGGTTTGAGATGAGATGAGAGGTGCAGTTGGTATGAGGGTCCGACGGCTGGTAGAGTTGAGCCTAGATAGCCCAAGATGTGGGTTCAGTTGCCTTAGACAGTTGAGATAGGGTAACTCATAGCAAATTTTGTGTGACACTCTCTCTATGTCAACCATAAGTCAGTATTGTTGTACTGCATACAAGATCATTGTTCTCTGGAAGCATTGTAACCTTTGTGTTAAGTGATGTTGCACTTGTATCCTTTCCAATTTAGTTATGTATTAACTTATGTCTAGAGGTTGATGGTATTGTTAAGGAATTCCTTGTTACTATCTCCTAGCACAAGGAGTGAGCCTTTGGGTATCACATGGTTGGGTGGAACGTGCACCTTAATCTATTGGGTTTTCTCCTTGTTCATGTGGACGAGATTTCTAGTTGGAGAGAGCTCGTGGGTTCTAGTATCATGTCATGCTTTATTCATTTAGCTAATCTTGTATTTAATTACCCCTCAATTATTATCGAGCTGGAATTTGTAATATGTAATCATGCTTATTGGATTTATCTCATTTGGGGAATGAGTGTTGTAATCATGCTGTAAATTATTATTGTTGGAATCAAGTGGTATCTCATATTCTTTGATGTAAATTATTATATATGGAATGTATGTGAACTTAAATTGTTAAGTATTTAAATGTTATGTTTTAATTCATGTTCTTGATTGGGTTTTAAGTAATCTCAGTCTCGTAACCTTAGAGGTTGTTGGCAATGGATAGTGAACTTGCATGTTAATTGTTCTTTTTTAAAAAAAAATAGTACGTTTGAGTAGTAAATTGCAACTTCCTCTAGGGTTGCGTGGCGGGTCATTACAAGAGGTAAGCATAGATGAGCATTTTTGTTTACACTTTCTTACCATTGACATCGTAAAAGGTTTTGGGATTGGTCCATATGAGTAGGGTAAGGATATATTTTTTCTTCAGAATGAACATATCTATGTTATTTTCATTCCCTAGTGTATCATTTTAATGATTTGATTCTAAATGTTTTTTCACAAACTTTTGAATGATGTAAGTGAAATAGCACTTGAAAAGTATGTCCATGAATTCCAAGTGCATATTGTTTCCATATTTTTTAATTTGTTGAAACTAAAATGAATACTCACATTATACAACACAATCGAACTCAATTGGTGAAGCAAGAATTACAAATAAAATTGAGGAAATTGATAACTAAATACAATTTGTGTGAGCCTAGGGAAGGTAGTCTAGCAACTAGAAGAGGCCAAAAATAAATAATTAGTTTTTTTTGTATGTTTTTTTGTTATAAACTGAGTGTTGGTGGTTAAGAGAAATACGTGCTTGAATTTACAAGTAGAGGAAGGCAGAAAAATAATGTATACTTTTGAAATTGATTAGTTAATGATGTATTTTAAATTGAACTGCTATAATTGCAATAGTAAATATATTTGGAAACCATAATACTAGATATGAAAGTATTTGAAGTTATAAATGAGAGAATTGAGCATTTTGTAACATATAAAAGCAAAACATGTTGACTGTAAAATGACAACAACTAGAAGTTTTAATCCATAGAAAATTAAATATACTCATATAGGCGAAATAGCTAGGAACACAAGCATAAGAGGAGGAAGTGCAAGTTCTTGCATTATCAAGTAACTTTGGAGCTGCTTGTGTTTGTTTGACATCTACAATGACATCAATATAATTAGTACAAAATGCCATTTTTCTGATGCAATTTGAAGGACTTTAGAAACAAGTATATGTATCACTATTGTTTTGTATCTTGTTTCAACATATAATATTCATTCACCCAACCAAATAGCTTGTGTAATGCCATTGTTATTGGTTGAGCTTGAAATGGCTATTGGCACCAAAGTTCCATAGTGCAAATACAACTACTCTTTGTGCTTGGCATAGTCTTCATAGTTTATGTTTTGAAAGGCGGGCAAGAGTTGTTGCATGATAGAGTCTTCATAGTTTATGTTTTGAAAGGCGGGAAAGAGTTGTTGCATGACAGAATCTTTATCTAACATCATATCGGGTCGAATGCTTCAAATGGATTTGAAAGTTCATTTGCTACTCTTAATGTCCCTCAAAACTAAAAAATGTAAGCGTAAATATTTGTTAGTGTAGATTTGAAAGAGCTTGTTTGAGAGAGCAATAACATATTTTGATTTTTTTTGCAAATGTTAATTGCATTGATACAATTATCCTTTCCAATGTCATTTTGTAATTCAATTTTCATATAAATGTTGATTGTCCTGTGTGCAACATGTCCTTTTAGTCTATGGTTTATAGGTTGTTTACTATTTCCTTGTAAATTTTACCATGTGTTGCATTTGGTATAGTGGTATTTTTGTTTTGTTCCATCATTTGTAGTGGTCAATGATACTTGTATTGAATGAGAGAAACAATTTTAAATATTCAATTTAAGTGTGTCTATTTTAGAAATTATGTTATTTTAAATGAATATTTGTATGCTATAAAGTGGTTAGCAGCTTCCATATTCATACTTTTTAATGTCTAGTGTTTCTATATTCCGATGTCTTATTTTCATTCTGAATTTTAAATCTTTAGTACTATGTACATATGTATAGTGCAATAGAGTTGATATTTTATGTAAACATGAAAATGTTTGAATGGAAAAAGAAGAGGACAATGGTCAGAGAGTCTGACCTACAATTTATTGTTCAACAGTTGAGTATATTTGCACAAATGTAAATTTGTTGCCAACTAAAATTGTAAATAGCAGGCCCTGATATAGAGGCATTGAAGAAACATGAGTATAGTGTATAACATGTTAAATGCAATTCACAAACATAAAGCAATCAATCCTCAATCCATATCATAAATGCTAGAGCAACACAAATTTTTAGCAAATGCATACTTTGTTTGTTATGCTTGGATTGCAAATTTAGTGCATTATATTTCTTTACATAATAGTGTTCTGAATCAAATGGCAAGACATAAAAGATCAAAATATTAGTAATAGTTTTAAAGTTGAAACACATTATATTTAAGATATGGAAAATATATATATGAGCAATATAATGAAATTTGAGAATCATTGCAAGAAATGAGTATATATTAAAAACATAAAAAAAAATATTTGATTTGATATTGAAGACATATAAAATATAAGTAGCAGTAATAAGTTAAGTGTCGAAAGTATTTAATAATGTTTTTTAAAAAATTCTATTATTTTCAATTAATAGTAATATTTTGGACTATTTTAAGAATGTCTAATTTATTTATCTTTCAAATAAATTCATTTTTTTTATAAAGTAATGATAAATAATTATATTATTCATAAGAAATAAATTTCATATGTGATGCAGGAGCATCCAGTGGTGTAAGGGCAATCTTGGATCACCCAAAAATAGTTAAATTCCAAGTTTCCCAGTTTTTAGATGTTTTTACAATTTTGGATACCCATTTCATCATAATGAAATTCTCAATTTACGGTTTTTATTTTCTGTTCTTGGGTTGAAAGATATTGTAGTTTTAGTTTCCCAGATTTGTACATAAAAATCTTCCGAGTGGGATTTGAGGAACTTAGAACTTCTGAATCAGCCCTAAAACTTGTCAAAATTGGTGTAGAAAATTTTGAGCGTGTTCTTGACTTCGAGACCTTTCCAACGGTTCAAACGGTTCGTGAATCAGAGTCCCGGATCAAAAGTTATGGCCCCGGGAAGTTAGCGCACTTTCTAGAAGATACCATTGCAAATGCTCTTTTGAAATTTGAACTCATGTTGTAAATTTTTGGCACCAAACCGCCTAAACTCAATTTAAATGTTGTTTTGGCTCCAAACTATTGAGGAGCTCTATTTATGGGCGGGTTTTCTAATTTTTGGGTAACTTTTTGGGGACAAGCTCGCATATTGCGAAAGGGTTATTCTGTAGCTATCTGTAACTTGCATGTGTTGTAGAACTTGGGGATTGAGATCCTCTACATGTAAGAAGTTACATTTTATGAATAATAAAATTATTCTCTTATTTGTGGGTTATTTTTTGTGTCTCAGGTTGTGCCCTCATCAAGTGGTATCAAAGCGGGTTTTCTTGATTGTGTGGACAGATCGCCGATCGTGAGGCAGTTCGCACTAGGACCGTGGTTGTGGGTCGAGGTCAAGAAATATGCCTCCAAGAGTGATTCCTGGTAGGCATGGTGGTGCCAGAGGTGGTCGAGGTGGCAGAGATGTTGGAGGAAGAGATGCACTAGCAGCCCTCCAAAGACAGATTGATGCGTTACAAGAGCAATTGAGAAGAGGGTTAAACCTAAGGGAGGAAAGTGAGGATGAAGGAGAGGAAGAAGGTTTAGATGTAGAAGAGGAAGAAGAGGTAATTGATCAGGACCAAATGCGGCTAATAACAGCCATTTCGAAGATTGGGAAAAGACCCAGAGCAGAAGTCCCTAGTTATTCTGGAAGTCTGAACTTGGAAGAGTTGATCGATTGGATCAATGAGCTAGAAGAATATTTTGAGTATGAGGAAATAGAGGACCCAGATCGAGTTAAGTTTGCAAAAATGAACCTGAAGGGCCATGCCAGTATTTGGTGGAAAGAGGTCCAGTTGGAAAGAAATCGAAGAGGAAAAGTCAAGATCACTAGATGGGATCGCATGGTAGAGAAACTGAAGAAATAGTTCATACCAGTGGACTACGAGTTAGATCTGTTGAAGAAATTGCAAGGGTTGAAGCAAGGAAGCAGATCTATGAAAGAATATACTGAAGATTTTCACAAGATAATCATCAGATCGGGTGACACAGAGGCCAATACGGAGAAGGTAGCCCAATATCTTAATGGGTTATGACCAAGCATTCAGGAGGAGTTAAGCCTAGTTAGAATGACCACCATTGAGGATGTGTATCACTTTTCTCTAAAGGTGGAGGAGAAGCTAAACAAAAGATTCGATGGCAAGCAAAAAGGACGAGGAGGTCAAAGCGGAAGGGGCAATGGAAGACCTTCAGGAAGCCGAAATGATGATGAAAAGAAAAGTGAAGATGTGGGTACCAGCCGAAGCCAAAGGAATGATTAACTTTCTACCCCACGATCAAACAGCGTTGATCAAAGAGGTAGAGGATGAGGGAGATATGGACAAGGATCCCGAAGAGGTGGTTTCGAGGAATGTGTTTCCATTGTGGTGAAGAAGGGCATCGAAAGCCTA